>SNQJ01S0127582.1:2959-17704 GCA_010110895.2 Picea sitchensis
TGAAGACTCCATTTCATTGGCCACAAAATATGCCAAATGAATCTGAAGAAATAAACATTGTTGAAGTTCAACAAGAATCTCAAGGTGCTATTGAGTTTACACAAGCAGAGGAAAGAGAAATGTATATTGGTTCACGAAGGTCACGTGAACAACGTGAATCCATGGAAGACCTTTATAGGGGTTCAATACAAGATATTAAGGAGGGTAGCATGAATTCAGTTTTAGTGACTGAAGATCCACATGGTTATCCATTATGGATTGGAAAGGTTATAAATATTGAAAAAGAAAATGATGATGTTATTGCAATTGAAGTGCATTGGTATGCAACAAGTACACACCCATTAAATGGTGTGTACAAGCCAAAGATGGTGGTTGAGAAACATGTCCATAGAAAGAGAAAAAGAAAGGGTCAAAATACAACTCGTCATCGCACTGACCTCTTAAAATTAGATGATCTTGACATACTTGTTTATGACTTCAATTTGACAAAGAGAGGAACTATTCGCTCCAAGAAAACATATATTATCAAGAAGTTGTTTCCACAAGAAATAAATGCAAGATGGGAGTCTGTTGAACCTAGTTGTAGATCTAAAATACATTTGACATCTGAAATGTTGGGCATGCATGTAGACTCAGATGGTGCATTTATCGACAATAGAGAAGAGTATGGATCATCTACATCTTCATCTAATCATTCATCTGAAGACAATGTAAACTCTGATGATATTTCAAAAACCATGAGTCAATCTGAATAAGTGTATGAAACATTTTTATGCATTTTTCATCCATATGATGTTTGTATGGTAACTAGAAATGAGCATTGAACTTACATATGGTCTTACATGAAGTTATGAATATTTTGTTAAGTTTTATGAATGATATGTTTTTTATCATGGATAATATAATAAACTTTCTTAGCTCATATGTTTTGAATATGGACAATATAAAAATACTTTTAAGAAATAATTTATGTTTCATTCAATGTAACTTGTATTTACGTTTTTTTTATTAAAAGTTAAAAAATTATTAAAAAGTGACGTTGAATTTTTAAAGTATATTGTGATATTTTCATGGAATTATGTATTACCTTGTGCTTTGAGTGATAATAAGATTTAAAAAGTAAACATTTAAGGGTTGATTTTATGATTTTGTTTACAATAATGATGAGTTCTTTTACTACATAAAAATGTATCATTTTCATACCCTAATTTTAGAATGGGTGCTACCGGTAGCAGTGCTTTTCAATTTGATGGTTGATTTTGAGGTTTTTCTTTTAATGGTACCAAGTGCTAAAAACACAATTTCAAATTATCTAAAATTTTAACGTTTTGAAAAGAAAAAAAAAATCAAAAACTTCTTTTTTTTAGGTGTTGATTTTAAGGTTTTTCTGAGATATTGTCTGAGTTTTGAAGGCCATGTTTGAAAATTGTTCTAATTTTGACCCCATTTAAAAAAATGGTGCTACTAGTAGCACCACTTTTTGATTTGGGGGTTGATTTTGATGTTTTTTATGCAAAAATGTGGGTTTTTTGGGCCAAAGTTCTCATTTTGAGTTCACAGTTTGCATTAAGTCGGTAACTATGCTATATATATATATATACATCGTAAATTAATTTTTTGATTTAATTATCATAACCTTCATTTTGTTGATGTTAATAGTCATAATTTACTCTTATAAATTGAAGTACAACTACTTTTACAATTTTTCATTATTAAAAAATTGATTGAATCTAAACTAGTTAACATAAAATTAAAAGTAATGCTTCAAATTCATCATTACGCTTCAATATTTTCTTGAATTATGCTAAAGGAGTTCTTTTAAGGGGATGATCATTTATGAGTCTTTGTTGTCTGTCCGCATTGCATCAACACGTATCACATTTCATCGTCAATTTTAAGCCGAGGTTGGTTGAAAATTAACCACAATCCATCTCAAAGAAATTAGGTGTGTAAAGAGTGCATATGAGATGGCGCTCCCTCCCTTCTTCCTTTCTAAGTTTCAATTGTGAAGCATAAAGCTCCTGGGATTCTAATCGAAATCCTTAGCATTGAGAAAATCTACCCATATTTATTTATTGTGGTGATTCTTGAAAAACTGGTAGATGTAGGTGAAGAGATGAAGTTGAACCTACCTCATTCTCTTCCACATAGTTTTCCTCATAGCCTCTCTTCATAGCTAAACCATTATTCTTCCTAAGACATCACTATCAAGGCTCCACATCAAAATGAAGTAGACCTCGGGCGTTGCAGAAGGTACATAAGGTGCATGAATACAAATCAAATCAGACATGAATATGTTTTCATTATGAGAAGCATTGATAGACAGTTGAAGTAGGCATCAAATTTTTATATATGCAATCATTCTCTTATTCCATTTTGTTGGCCTTAAATTTATTCTTATTTTATGTTGTATGTGTATATGGTATGGATACTAAGCACATGATGATCTCGTTGGTTGTCTGATTTCATAGATTTGAGCATGAGATTACATGTTCTTCTTATTCCCCACCCAATGTCTCTCCCTATTCAACTTTTCCTTACTATTGCATCTACTCTCCTCCTACTCTGCTCCTCATTATCATGTCTAGGCAATTAGTAAGATAATTTTCTTTCAAATACATTTACATGTGAGGATGTTCAATTCAGCTATCCTTTTTGGAGTAATGACAGTAGTTGCGCTGACCCTGAATTTTAGCTACACTCACATGATTACCAAGGCCATACTCTAATTAATAGCAGTGGAAACCAATATCATGGATTACCACTGTATAAGTTGAGTTTATGCGGCAATGATTGGCATTACATTTTGATCCCACTTTTAGACTTCGAGCAAACATGATTTTATAGCGCATTTCAACTACCAATTAATAAGCATTTCTCCACACTTCATTAATTTTCAGACATTACTAGAGCATGTTTTTAAGGTAATTGTAGGGAAATGGTATAGTAAAATTTGATTGATTTATTAATAACAACAAATTTTAGATATTTATACATCATGCTTTGTTTTAATATAGACACATTATCTTAACACACTAACAATTTTTTGAGAAAATATCTCAACCACACACCAAAATAGAAACAAATTAGTGGAAAGCAATTTTTCATATCCAAAGAGATTTAACAAATCTCCTAAATATTAGAAGAAAGATATTCAATTAAAAACAAACTCTACTTCACAATGACCAATAACAATAAAAATCACAAGCTTCATGTTAAGTCTTCATTAACATTTTTCACCAATGCATTAAATGCTCCACCATGAATTGAATAACCTCTTGATCAACAAAGTTTATATCTGCTCCAACATGGCACTTGCATATTGTACCTAGGTTATGTAGACATCATCAAATTGTCAATGTCCATATAAAGGAACAACCATCCACCAAAATACATGGGTACCTAATTGTTGCAACTGTTGGTCTATTAGGATGACCTTTAGGTACACAGTTCCTTCAATTTCTTGATGAAATCACCCTGAATATAAAAAGAAAACTTCCAATTTCTAGGCCTACCATACCTACTAGAGTTTAAAACCAAAATGATCCACTCATAGAGTATTTAGTTGACACATGGCCCACTCTCCAAGTATTGAACAACTCCATCATAGGGGCAATCGTGCACTACATTGTACAAGTTATCCAAATCATTGGGGACACATGGAAAAGGGGTATGCATTCCTATATGAGGCTTACAATGATATGCCATTTACATGTTACATAAGTAGATACAAGTGCACACCATTAACATAGTCCATCGCATGGAGGAACCAAGTACAATATTTTACAATATTTCCTAGGTACAATTACATACATAGATACAAGTACACACCATTAACATACTCCATTTCATAGAGGGGCCAAGTACAAGATTTTACAATGTTTCCTAGGTACAGTTATAATAATCCTCTCAAGTACAAACTCTAGGAAAAATATAAACTAATTTTTTTTAATGACCAATACACATGATTTATACATAACATCCTAGACTTGCTACAAATACAAGGTGTGATTCATATTTCGATATGGTCGATACTTTTATTGAACACAACACACAAACTTTAATTTTTTTATCCATCACCATCCTATCTCTTATGTGACCATTGGAATTATCACTAACAACCTTTGGACCAAAATTCAAAAGAAATATTTGTTGCATACAATATCATTGTCTTCCCCACTACAATCTTATCATTCTAGCTCATAACTAAATCTACCCTCATTAATTGGCTTCTCTATAAAAAACAATGCAACTTCATTGTATCTTTAATTTATGTGATAACCAACCAATGGTTATTCACCCAAACAACTTGCTTGAATCAAGGTGTTTATGCTCCTCCATTCACTTATAGAATTTTCATCTTGAACAACTTAGGCCACATAATATAGGTGGAGGGGCCATTTGGTAGAAGTAGTTGCAGACCAGTCCTCAAACAATACCTACAACAAAAATAAGTAAGATCCTCTCTTCTCAAGTTGGCCATTCCCATGCTTGAGTGTGATCTAAGCATGACCACCAAATCAAGTACATTGTGGATCCATGAGCAATGAAAGCATAACTAATTTCTATGGCCACAAAAACTATACACAATGGATCCATGTGATATATAGAAGTAGAAATCATGGCCACGAGAAAATAAACAGTGGATCCATGCAAAAGTGTAGATCATAGCCATGAGTGGATACATAGTAGAGCTATGTCTCTATTAGGTAGCTATAGAGGTAGTGTGGGGCTCGGAGGGCCCATAGTGGAGGCCATTCAATGTAAGGTGGACTAGGTCCACTATAGTATTAAATAAGGCTCATTATGGTAGTTAGTTAGATATAATAAATGTAAGAGGACTTCTGCTTCTAGAAGGTTCCTCCTCTAGAATGTTATTAGGTGGTTGGTAGCACTATATAAAGGGGTTCATCCAATGTAATGAGATATGAAGAGAAATAATGTATTTGGAGTGGTAGCTCAATAGGAGGATGCCCCCTCAAAGATGCAAGTGAACAGGAGAGGATCCCTTCCATAATATAATCCATTGTATGGTGTTACCCTACCATAAGGGTTTGATAATAATAAAAGTGTGGTTCGTCTATATTTTTATCTGAACATTTGTGGTGTTTTTGTATGCAAGTATTCGGTTCTTAAAAAGTGGTATCAAAGCACTTTCCTTAGCAAGAAGTGTGGGCAATTTTTTAATTTTATTTTTGCATATTTTTTCAGAGAAGAAAAAGAGGGTCGTGACATTCCGAACAATTTATGTATATTTATGTGAAAAATCTGCAGAATTTTAGATATGATTTCCGCTCAGAAAAACACCCAATTTAAAAAAAAAATCATCTAAAACGGAGTTCAGGAAGTCAAGATATTGACATTGTAAAATCTGTAAATTTTTAGGGTTTTTTTCTGCAGATGGTGGCGTGATTTTATTTATTTATTTATGTAGCACTTGGAGGATGAATTTGCTAAAAAAACATTACATATATGATTTCCTCTTTAAAAAATAGTTGATTTCAAAAAAACAATCACCCAAATCGGAGCTCCGGAAGTGAATATATCATTGATTTAAAATCAATCATTTTTGGGGATTTTTCATGACAACAATGGGACTACAAAGTTCATAAGTTTTCACAGGGTGTTCAAATTGCTATCAGATCAGTGTCATTGGATAAATAATTTTAAGATATTTCTTTTGATATATTATATGTTGTGTTTCCAATGGATATTGGCTCTCAACTCCTCATGGGCATTCTACGGAAGATTGAAGCCCTTGAGCACCATATGCACGAGGGGCACCAAGCTATTAGGGATAGTTGTCACAATATGCAAAGGATATTGGATAGCATGTAGGAGAGATATATTATGGAAGATATCAGGGATTAATATAATCAATACGTATATGCTTGGTATGATTTTGAGGCCGATTGTGATGATTGGTATATGGATAATTGTCATTTTTTGGATGACAACCACTTTCATACTTTAATTGATGACTCTACTCCACCTTCTGTAGAAAACACCAATGTGACAAATCAGGAGTTGGTTATGATTACCAGTGTCTATCTTGCATATTCTATAGTGGTATTGTTCTTTCCAGATTTAACTTTGACCCTTTCCCACTATGTGGATGGATATTCTTATTTGGATCCACATGATAGGTGTCAGTATTTGGAGCATCATTTTCAGTTGGTTATTGGTTTTCGATATCTTCTGCGTGGATTTCACATGAGCACTTGGACATGGGACCCCGATTTACAATGGTGGTTGCACTACTTTAACATGGTGGATTTCATTTCTCAAGGGGACCCTGGTTCTCTAGTCTACTCAAAGATGTGCATCAAGACAACTCTCAAAGATGTGTATCAACCAAGCATAACACAACGACTCATAATCATCACCAAGATCAATATATTATTCTAATAATATACCAATACAAGTATGCTACATCATCCATAAACCATGTGTCAACAATACTACTAACAAGTGCCTCCAACCATGTACCAAGTATGTACCAATCATGTATCAACTACTCATCAAGATGTACCGACATCATCAACTATACACCTCATGTATGTGCCAACTCATCAATTACTTTTCTCAACCATGTACCCAACATGTACCTCAACCAAAATCCCTCATCAATTTCATCATCCAAATCTGATTTGTAACTCCATAATAGACCTGGTGTATAAGATCACATACCTGCAAACCTTCCTTAACTTTAACAAAAAGAGACTAGCATTTTCATCAAACTTTACTTTAGTCTCACATGACTAATTTTGGATTATTCAAAAACCCTAAGTTGCAATAATCATAACTATGTACCTGTAATGAATAAAGATATGAAAATGGTACACAATGTTCTTCAGTGTCTTTTATGAAATTCCTCCAGACTTCACTACTTGGAACCTCTCAGAAAAGGAGTTATAGCAAAAATGGCATACCATGTTGAATTTTGGCTTATTCTAGAGAGCGAACTTGTAGAGCGTGCCCCACACGAAATATTTGTTGTATGGATCTAAAAATTGTACAAAGAATACTAAGGATGTGCTCTAACCAATACATTTGGTCTTACTGAATTTGGATCTGTTATGAAGAATTTATTACGTTTTTACCCAAAACACATGTTTTAGACTTTCAGGACTAGCCACAAACCCTATTTTCCACGATGTGTAACTCCAAAAATACAACGAACCACAAGCTAAAATTTGTATCACAACTAGTTGGATATTTTTCCTCAATGGCCTCCCAATTTCATAGTCTGAATCATTCTAGAAAAAAAAATTATTGCGAAAATTGTGAGATGGCATGTAAATAACATACCTTAGAAAGCATCATCAAAAGAATTTATCATCCCTTGAATTTTGGTCTTCTTTACTTCACCTTCCCTCTGAAATTTGGTTTAGATATCCTTTGGTTACATCAGTCACCTGTAGATTTTCAATATGTTCAAGTGTGATTAAAATGAGAGAGCATTTCCTCTTATTTATACTTTCATGTAGCTTCCTCAAGGAGTACCTTTTAACCATCTTAACCCACTTTCCTTATTTTAGGGTTAACCCACTTCTAATTTCTTCATTAAATTTATTATTTAAATATTTTATTTTGTATTCACTTTGAATTATAGTACACTTATCACTTCACTTTATTATTTACCTTCTAAAATCTCTTAAACCACTTTGACTACTTTGACCTTTTGGGGCTTCTAGATGACTCGTGGGGGTTCTCCAACTTCACATGGCCATAACTCTCTAAACGTGAGGAGTTATGTGATGTTCCACATACCATTGGAAATGGAATGAGATGTATTATCCATATAGAATAGTCTTGCCTGCAAATATATCAAAACACATACCATTATCCATCAAACAAACTTGGGTCCATTACCCAACCCCAAGTTCTCCAACTTCTCGTGGCCATAACTCTCTAACCGTGAGGAGTTATGTGACGTTCCACATACCACTGGAAATGGAATGACATGTACCATCCATATAGAATAGTATTACCTTCAAATATATTAAAACTCATACCATTATACATCAAACAAACTTGGGTCCATTACCCAAACCTTTGTGCTACCAGTCTTTCTCCAAGGGTTGACATCAATCACTAAGGGTTGACATCAATCTACAATATCACTCTCCATTGGTTGACATCAATGACAACCAACAATCCATACCAATTTTCCATCAACCTAAGCCAATTGTCTGACAATCTCTACCTTTGGTATTGATGGCAACACTTAGTCATGATAACATTCATGCTTATACTCCTCATTAATGTTTCTATCTCCCCCCCTTTGACATCAATGGAAAAGGGTATCTCCCTTTGGGGATTCTCCCCCTGACTGAACTCTCCTTGGGGTTGCTCCCCCTGTCTACATGCCTCTGTTCTCTCTCTCCAAGCATTTCTATCTTGCATATGTTAAATCTCTCCCCCTTTGTCATCAATGTCAAAGGTATCTTTCCATCTGGGATTGCTCCCCCTAACTGAACTATCCTTGGGGATACTCCCCCTGACTGAAATCTTCCTAAAACTGATCTCCCAACCTGAGTTGTCCTCTTTATGGTTCTTCCTCATATAAATCTAAGACATATAAGATAAGCATTCAAAATCATTCATTTTGGAGTAGAAATTACTCTGAGTCTCTGGCGAAGATACTCAAAGGATTCCCGTGGAAGCGATTTTGTAAAGATGTATGCCACTTGTTCTTTTGTTCCCACATATTCAACTCTGATGTTCTTCTCTGCAATATGTTCGCGTAGCAAGTGATACTTGATTGGAATGTGCTTCGTGTTGGAGTGCATCACCGGGTTCTTTGAGATACTGATGGCGCTTGTATTATCATAATATATTGGAATGGGATCATCATACTCAACCTGTATATTTGTTAGAGTTTGTTTCATCCATATAATTTGTGTACACCATGTTGTTGCTGCAATATACTCTGCATCGGCTATAGATAAGGATATTGATGATTGTTTCTTGCTCAACCATGATACTAAACACTCACCCAAGTAGAACGTTGCTCCATTGGTGCTTCGTCGATCATTAATTAAATCTACCCAATCTGCATCTATGTAGGAAATAAGTGATAGATCCTTTCCTTTTGGATACCATAATCCAAAATTTTATGTTCCTTTGAGATATCTGAAAATCCTTTCCACTGCTAATACATGTGATTCCTTTGGTGTTGCTTGAAATCGTGCCACCTGTCCAACTGCCTCTATTACATCTGGTCTGGATGTTGTCACATATATTAAGATACCAATCATTGACCTGTATTTCCTTTGGTATGTAGACTTTGAATCATCATCTTTGCTCAACTTGCAACTTGTTTGCATAGGAGTGATAACTAGTTTGCAATCTTCCATTCCGAACCTCTTTAGTATTTCTCTGATATACTTAGTTTGAGATATAAAAATTCCTTGGTTTCTTTAACATATCTGAAGACCCAAAAATAAGGATAATTCTCCAAGTAATGACATTTCAAATTCATTATGAATATCCTTTGCAAATTTTTTGATGTAGAGTTTGTTGTCTATGCGTCCTTCCATAGTTCGTAGGGATTTTTGTCATTGTTGTTTCTGAGCATTACTCTATTTTGAATGTGAACTGTTGTATGCACTACATGTGTCCAAAAAATATCTGTCAATTTGGAATCCATTAGCATTGTTCGATCCATTTCATATGTAATTATCATCCATTATGATAATATTCCTTTGTCTCTGAACCACTCTCTAAACCAATCTATGAATCCATGCTCTCGTTCATTGTCATATATATGTCCAAACCTGCTAAGTATTCTTATGAATCCATCTCTGTCCAACACTCTACTTGCACAACTGTCCATAATGTTGACCCATTTATCACTATACCATCATGAATTCTTGATTAATATATCAAACTGTACTTTTGCTAACTGACTGCTTTGGATCTGTCTTCTCAAACTATGCAAGCTGCTTGAAGAATGGTTCTTTGTTCTGTCACAGCTATCGCATAGACTCCCCCTGTCTAATATTTATATTACCTAGGAGTCTCTAAGTTAGATGGCTAAGAACAATTCATGCTCTGATGTGTATTCATCATCATCTTCATTGGTAGATTTATCATCATCTTCATTGGTAGATCTATCATCCCTCTGAGCTCTGACTTCTTTCTTTCTGTGTGTGGATTCATCTTTTACTACAATGCCTGAAAGTAAAATCTCTTAAACATGTTCCTTATTTACATGTCCTTATTTTATTTCAGTTATTTTCCAAACCTTTATGTATCTGACATCTTTTTTTTTCTCTATAAAATTTTCTTCATCTCGTTTTATTGCCAATCTTGCGATTTCTGGGACCTAGTCTTTGTTCACCTGTTCTTCGTGTTTTCTTATCCACATTTTCTGACATCTGATATCAGTGTTCTCTTTCATGGAAGTATCGATCATGCTTCTACAATCACTAGCTATGTGTCCATAGTTATGACATTTGTAACATTCAATGTTACGTGGGGCCACATAGTCATTTATTGCTTGAACAATTCTTTTATAATCCTTGCAATTTGCAAACTTATGTCCAAAGTTAGTACAGTAAAAATAATGACCATAAAATAAATTTGCATACCTGGGAGTGAATTATCTTCTTTGTGGCGTAGTCCTTCTGAATTTTTGCCTTGACTGATCATGATCATGATTGAAACTTCTTTGTGACTTGAACATGGATGGTCTTCTTGGAGATGTATCTTCAATAGTTTTCTTAGATTTTGGTTGACCATGATTCCTTCCTTTGAGTACTTCTACATAACTCTTTTTATTTTCTTCATTCTTCTTTTCCAGCAACCTAGAGTGTTTCTCTTCATTCTCTATAACTAATGTGGATGTTTCTGTCTCTTCAATGTTCTTGTTGAGCTTGACGATTTTACTTCTCAATGTGACAACTTCTTCTTCAAGCTTATCAACCTCTTCTTCTTTCTTCATTATCTGAGACTTCATGAATTCTTCTGTTCTTTTTGCTTCTTCAAGATGAATTTTTAATCTGATTATTTCTTCTTCAAGTCCTTTCTCTTCTTGACCAAACTCTGCCTCAAGCTAGTTTAGATCATTAGTTATCTCCTTAAGATGATTTTTCAATATCTTCTCTCTCATTTCTGCTTCTTCCTTATGTGCTTCTATGTTGGCTTCCAAATACTGCTTTTGATATTCAAGATTTTCTTCAATCTTTATGGTTTATTCTAGCTGAGTTCTTAAGTTCTCGATGACCTGTTGGGCTTCTTCAAAAATGTGAACACTTTCCTTTTGTTTCATAAATTATTTCTTGAGTGACTTGTTTTCTTCTCTTAGTTCATCTAAAGCACTAATCAATTCTGCTTCATAATTGTCTTCATTTTCAATTAGTTTTTTTGTCTCATTTCCTTCATTGCATTCTATTTCAAGATGTCCACGTTTTTCACAATTAAAGAAAAACAACATACCTCTGGTGATTATGTACTCTTCATCTTCTGAATATGTTTGACATGGTGAACATAAGTCTTCTTGATATGTATCTGCATCTTCTTTGGCATTTTTTGAATCTGCGATGGGTGAAGGATATATCTCATGTAACTTATCCCAAAGTTCTTTGGTTGATGAACATTTACCAATCTTTTCTCTTACCGGATTAGGTAATCCTTCCCAGATGAAATCCATTGCTATTTTTTTATTCTTCTTCAATTCCATCTTGGCTGCAGTCTTTTCCCTTTTTTAACTATCATATCCTGTAACAATTGATAGCCAAATATAATGTCCATGTGCCTGTAAAAATACTTTCGTCCTTATGCTCCACTTATCATACTTAAAACCATTATGACCATTAAACATTGGTACTCCATTCTCATAATAATCCATGATCTCCTTCCAGTGGTTAAAATATTTCCTGAAGGAACCAGCTCTGATACCAATTGTTAGATTACTGAGAGGGGGGGGTGAATCAGTAATAGAGAAATTTAATATGTTTTCACCATCAAATACAAGTGTTATATCAATGTAGATTTATCATCTAATAGTTGCAGAGTAAATAAATAATGAACAAATGACCAATCACACACATACACAGTACACCAGTGTTTTATGTGGAAACCCAAAGCGGGAAAAAACCACAGAATGTTTTTTCTTATACGTTTTTAAGAATTACATTCATTGGAAGCACCAAATTCCTTTGTTTTCCAGCTGCAACTGGAAGGAGGCTCCAACCCCCTAGTTTCTCAGGCTACAACCTGAGGGAAGCTCCAAATCCCCAATTCTCTGGCTACAACTAGAAGGAGGCTACAACCCCCTATGTTCTATGGCTACAACCGGAAGGTGGTTACAACCACCAGTCCTTGCCCCGTCCAACTTCCCTGATGTAGAAGTAGAATGATGGAACCACTGTCACACTATCACTATGAGATATATTGTTGTAAACTTGTACCAATCAGCCTACACCAAACAACTTGTACCAATAACCTGAACCATGCATCAACCATGCATCAACCTGTACCTCAACCTGTAATCAACCTGTACCATAAAAAAGAGCATCAATCATGCACTAACCTGTACCAAACAACCAGTAATCAACATGTACCATAAACAAGTGCATCAACCATGCACCAACTTGTACCTCAACCTGTACCATGAACAAGTGCATCAACCATGCACCAAACCTGTACAAATAACCTGTCACAACAACCTGTCCAAACAAACTATCACAACAATCTGTATCATCAATATTATCAACCAAATCAGATCTACTCATCAAGATCAATCACCAATACAACTCTCAAAGATGTGCATAAACCAAGCATAACACAACGACTCATAATCATCACCAATATCAATATGTGCTTCTAATAATATACCAATACAAGTATGCTACATCATCCATAAACCATGCATCATCAATACTACTAACAAGTGCCTCCAACCATGTACCAAGTATGTACCAATCATGTATCAAGTACTCATCAACTATGACTCNCCAGCTGCAACTGGAAGGAGGCTCCAACCCCCTAGTTTCTCAGGCTACAACCTGAGGGAAGCTCCAAATCCCCAATTCTCTGGCTACAACTAGAAGGAGGCTACAACCCCCTATGTTCTATGGCTACAACCGGAAGGTGGTTACAACCACCAGTCCTTGCCCCGTCCAACTTCCCTGATGTAGAAGTAGAATGATGGAACCACTGTCACACTATCACTATGAGATATATTGTTGTAAACTTGTACCAATCAGCCTACACCAAACAACTTGTACCAATAACCTGAACCATGCATCAACCATGCATCAACCTGTACCTCAACCTGTAATCAACCTGTACCATAAAAAAGAGCATCAATCATGCACTAACCTGTACCAAACAACCAGTAATCAACATGTACCATAAACAAGTGCATCAACCATGCACCAACTTGTACCTCAACCTGTACCATGAACAAGTGCATCAACCATGCACCAAACCTGTACAAATAACCTGTCACAACAACCTGTCCAAACAAACTATCACAACAATCTGTATCATCAATATTATCAACCAAATCAGATCTACTCATCAAGATCAATCACCAATACAACTCTCAAAGATGTGCATAAACCAAGCATAACACAACGACTCATAATCATCACCAATATCAATATGTGCTTCTAATAATATACCAATACAAGTATGCTACATCATCCATAAACCATGCATCATCAATACTACTAACAAGTGCCTCCAACCATGTACCAAGTATGTACCAATCATGTATCAAGTACTCATCAACTATGACTCATCAAGATGTACCAACATCATCAACTATACACCTCATGTATGTGCCAACTCATCAACTACTAGTCTCAACCATGTACCCAACATGTACCTTAACCAAAAGCGCTCATCAATTTCATCATCCAAATCTGATTTGTAAATCTGTAATAGACCTGGTGTATAAGATCACACACCTACAAACCTTCCTTAACTTTAACAACAAGAGACTAGCATCAAACTTTACTTTAGTCTCACATGACTAGTTTTGGATTAGTCAAAAAACCTAAATTGCAATAATCATAACTATGTATCTGTAATGAATAAAGATCTGAAAATGGTACACAATTTTCTTCAATGTCTTTTATTGAATTCCTCCATACTTCACTACTTGGAACCTCTCAGAAAAAGAGTTATAGAAAAAATGACATACCTTGTTGAATTCTGGCTTATTCTAGAGAGTGAACTTGTAGAGAATGCCCCGCATGGAATATTTGTTGTATGGATATAAAAATTGTACACAGAGTACTACAGAATGTACTCTAACCAATACATTTGGTCTTACTGAATTTGAATCTGTTATGAAGAAGTTGTGGCATTTTTACCTGAAACACTTGTTTTAGACTAGTTTCAGGACTAGCCACAAACCCTATTTTCCATAGCATGTAACTCCAAAAATACAACGACCCACAAGATGAAATTTGTATCACAACTACTTGGATATGTTTCCTCAATGGCCTCCCAATTTCATGGTCTGAATCATTCTATAAAAACATTGATTGCGAAAATGGTGAGATGACCTGTAAATAACATACCTTAGAAAGCATCATCAAAAGAATGTATCCTCCCTTGAATTTCGGCCTTGTTTACTTTACCTTCCCTCTTAAATTCAGCTTAGATATCTTTTGGTTACATCACTCACATGTAGATATTCAATATGGTTAATTGTGATTAAAATGAGAGAGTTGCCTCTTATTTATACTTTCATGTAGCTTCCTCAAGAGGTTACCTTTTAAC
>SNQJ01S0127583.1:23690-34919 GCA_010110895.2 Picea sitchensis
AATACTATAGTGGACCTAGTCCACCTTACATTGAATGGCCTCCACTATTATCACTATGGGTTCTCTGCCCCCTCGCCCCTCTCCCCCCCCAACTACCTCTCTAAATACCTAACATTCCATACCTCTTATGAAAGAGTTGTTCTCAATGCTTGTTATACAACCATATACCAGGGTCCTATGGATAATTGTGGACCATAATGATGAAGAAGACTAGAGAACCAAGGTCCCATGTAGAAAGGAAAGCCACCATGCTGAAGTAGTCCAACCGCCAATGTAAACTCGGGTCCCATGTCCAAGTGCTCATGTGAACTCCCCATGGAAGATTTCAGAACCCAATAACCAACTCAAAATGATGCTCCAAAGACTGACACATGTCATGTGGATCCAAATAAGAAGATTCATCCACATAGTGGAAAAGTGTCATAACATAATCTGGAAGGAATAATACCACTGTAGAATATGGAGGATGGACACTAGTAATAATCATTAGCTCCTGATTTTCACATTGATGTTCTCTACAGAAGGTGGATTAGATTCATAAAATAAAATATGAAAGTGGTTGTCATCCCAGAAATGACAACAATCCATATACCAATCATCACAATCGGCCTCAAACTCATACCAAACATATATTTCTTGATTATATTCATCCATGATGTCCACCATAAGAAATATCTCCTGCATGCTATCCAGTGAATCTTGAATACTACGAAAACTATCATTGAGGCCATTTGTGAGGCCATCTACAAAGGCATGCAATGTGTCATTCAATTGGGCTTTGAATGCTTTAGTCATCTGTAGAATTTCTTTGAGGGTTTGAGAGAAAAGAGCCATTAGAAACACCACATAAAATATACCAAAATAAATCTCTTAAAATAATTTGTCCAATGGTATTTATCTGGTAGCAATCTGAGCACCCTATGAAAAATTATGAACTCTACAATCCTGTCATCGTCACGAACCCCCCCTAAAATAGCCCATTTTAATTCAATGATATCTTCACTTCCAGAGCTCTAATTTGGATGATTTTTTTTTTAAATTGGGTGAAATTGTGAGAGGAAATCAGATCTGCAATTTGTTTTGAAAAATTCAACCCCAAATGCTACAAAAATCAGAAAAATCACGCATTTGTCCGAGAAAACAAAAAAACTTGAAAATTGCAGATTTTAAAATGCAAATAACTTGACTCCCAGCTAATTGAGATGGTGTTGAGTTCTCATGAAGCCTCAAATTTTCAATCCTATTGATCACGTCATCCAAATGAACTTCATGTTCTGATGAAGTGGTGATAACTTCTTCATGTGGGGAAGATGGTGCTTCAAAGGAGATTCCAAAGATTGACCCAAGATAGGGATCCCTCCTTCAATATGTGTAATCTCATCATCAAATTCATGATATTTCCTTACATGAGTGAATATGTCCAGATGATCAAGATGCCTCTCAATGATTTCATATTTTTTGGAGGATTCAAAAAAGATTACATCTCTGAAAAGGATGAATTTCTTGTTTGTCTCATCATAAAAATGATACCCCTTGGTGGTATTTGAGTACCCCAAGAAGATGAACTTCCAACTCCTTGCATCATTATTTACTCTTTGATCCTTAGGAATCAAGGAATAGTAGGTAGAACCAAAGACCCTGAGATGCCTCATTGAAGGAATGTGAACATACCACATTCCATAAGGAGTCTTTTTTTTTAAGAGCATGAGATGGACACAATTTGTTTCACATAAATGGAACAAAGAAATGCATCATTCCAAAACATCAAATTTACTTGAAAAACATCATGGAACGAACCATATTTAGGAGTGTCATGTTCATTCGTTCAACTACACAATTCTATTGAGGGTTGTATGGAAATATGGTTTCATGTTTGATCCCATGTTGGTGAAGGTAGCTTTCAAATTCGTTAGATGTATATTCTCTTCCATTATCAGTGCGAAGAGAGCCAATACGAGAATGAGCTTCATTTTGAATCCATACATGAAAATTTTTAAATGTTTTGAAAGATTGTGATTGATCTTTCAACAAATACACCCAACACATTCTAGTGTAATCGTCAATAAAAGTCACAATATATCTATTTCCATTTGCAAAAGGAAAAACCATCGGGCTACACAAATCAAAATGAAGTTCAAGTTTTTTACATGCTCTAGAAGTAGAATCATGAAATGGTTATTTTCTATGCTTTCCAAGGATACAAGCATCACATTGCTTCAATTTCCTAGGAATCGTAGGCAAACCAAAAACACCATTCTTTCTCAACAAACACAGATTGTCATCATTAATATGGACAAATCTAGCATGCCACAAAAGACTAGATGACATTATAACTGCATTTTGATGAGAGAGGTATGCAACATTTTGTGTATGGGAAGATGTACCTTTCAACTTCAACAATCTTCCATCTTCCAATCTAGTCATGACAAACATGTTGTCAAAATCATTCATTATTTCAATTTTTCCATCGAACATATGAGCAAAATGGCTTTGTTGTATTATCTAAATAAGGGAAAACATGTTCCTTTTCAGCTCAGGAAGATAGATTTAATTGTGAAGAAGAAAATTCGAGAGTCGAGGAAACTTAAGCCTGATGGTACCCATTCTTGAAGGTTTTAGACTTAATATATCTACAAAATACACTATGACATCTACATTTTCATCGAAGTATTTAAAGAAGTCTATTATAAATGTCATATGGGATGTTGCACCTATTTCAAGATTCCATGCATCTCTCCAAGATGAAAATTAAGAGTTAAACATTTCTTTTGTCACTTCTATATTGCAACGGGAAACACTATAACGAGTAGGTGATTTTCCTTTCATCGGTTCTGAAGTTTTACCCCTGTCTTCTTTCTGTTTCTGTCTGTTATTGATCCTCATTGTGCATGTCTTTTCTTCATGTCCATTCTTTCCACAATGGACAGAGTGAAGGTTAAATATCTCATGGGGATTATGCCAACCCCCCCACCTTTGAATTGCTTCTTTCTATTCTTGTTTCCATGTCCTCTCTTTCTTCCTTCTCCTTTAGAACTTTGGGACATTTCAACATGCCACCCATTTGTACCATTCAATGTATGAATAACATCTAGAGCATCTTGACTATCATCAAACTTAATGAAGACATAGTCTAGGGAATTTCGTTGAACCCAAACACTGTTGAGAACTCTAAACACACGAAATTAATCTTCCATCTCACACTCAGTTGTCTTACTTTTGAAATTGTCAACATACATATAAGAACATGTTATCTTCTCCAAAGTATCAACTAAAGATAACATGTTATCTGTCTCAGAATGCAACCTTTGAGATACAACACAACTATCCATAATTTTTGATAGGGATTGGATCTACTTAGTATTTGAAATTATAGATGCGGTGGTATGGTTCTCGGGGATTCCCTTCATGATGATACACAATCGAGGAAATAACATGGCTCTGTAGCCACACTTCCAATGAAATACCAAGCAGACTCAGGTCATACAACTACTGAGCACACACTTCACTCTGCGTATATACTATTGGAAAGTATGTGGGCACCATGAACACTTGGACACAACGATAAATATGTAGTCTAAATGTTCTATGTATTGTCTCTTCTCCGATGATATTTTCCAGGGATATTTGCCCAAAATATGATGAGAAATTGTTAGATCCACAGATTTGAATGATTATTGTTGTAAAATCTAAGTGTCCCAGGGGTTTTTCAACATGTTGAATCCATTTCTGCATTCAAAAATGGATTTCAAACAACATAAATTAGTGATTTCATGCAGATTTAAGTCATTGGATTCCAGCGAAAAAAGACAAAACGTAGAACAGTTAGACAACACCCAATGATAAATGGTGAAAGGGATGATTTATTTTTGGTCGTGGGTTTGTGATATGTATATAGAAGTGGTGATTAAGCAAGCAAATTTATCGTTGGGTTGTAATAGTAAAAGAGGCAAATGGGATCATATCCCATCACAGATACCATGAACTAAGAATCGATAGGAAATTACTCGTGTCGAAGAATCATAATACCAAATCGATGGGCGATGTCTGTGTGGTGCAGTCTGTGCTAAGTCAAGGGGTGAACCAAATGGGAAAAAAATCAACTTGAGGTCGAGGAATAGTGTGACAAAATTAGGGTTTTAGTTGAGGGTGAACAAAATTAGTGTTTCGACCATCATGAGAGTATGAATAAATTCCCAAGGTGAAAATTCAATGAGAGATGACTAGCAGATAACCTCAGTGATTCTTCTAGAAACATTTCCGTGGGAATAGATTTTCACTTCTTCGACAATTTTTCAGCCTTCAGACAACCCATAACAATCATCAAAAAATGCTTGGAATCCAGATGAGATAAATTGACGCTTCTTATTCTTTATGTAAGAGGCCTTCCCATTTGCTGCCACATTTGAATGAACTGTACAAATGGTTAGTTAATATCCAAGATGATATATTTGAATGCATCGAAATTTCCATGGACAAATTCAGTCGAGGGTTCTTCACCTCTTCTCTAGGTAACCCTAGCCTCTCTCATCTCAACTGCAGGAGAGTCGTATCAATCAGTGTGAATTTATATGAATATAACATCAGAGTGGCTACGCATAGAGGGAATGTGCATATGCAGATAGACATACATGGAATTGATCAGAGAAGGCATTGGACATGCATGAGCATTTCAACATGCTAGGGGAAATAAAATTACAAGAGGGATAATGGAGTTAACTTTCTCTCTGATACCACTATCAAGCCATGCATTGATAGAAAATATAACTCCATTGATGTTTTTTTCATTAACATGATAAGTGCACAAATACAAAGTAAAGGAATTTTTGTATTCCCTAATGAATGACTCTTCCTATCACTTACCAATCTTCATATTTACATTAATGTTACAATAATGAAATCCCAAGGATTAGTGTCCAACATAACCAACTCAAGAAAAAATACAAATCGAAAAAAAAAAGTATTCCCTCTATTATCAATGTCTGACCATGCTTAACTTCAATCCTTGCCAAATATTCCCTTACTTTTTTCGACTTCTATAGGAGTGAACTTATTTTGTATAAGAACTTTTGTTCCTTTGTTATAGGCACTGACCTCTCAAAAGAGTCCATCTTTTTTAAATAGTCATACATACAACATAGCTACAATACATGGCATGTTGATTATGTACCTAGTTCCCCCTTCCAAGTGAATAACATATGGATATGAGGATAGTCAAATTCACATACCTCCTAACATGGATTTGAATGAATGGAAAACACTATCAACAATTCTTCCTCAAAAACATATCCAGAGTAATGAACTTGAGATGCTTGGGCTTCAATATTTTGACACCAATCATGCATGGGACTAGCCAAAAGTACCACACAGTACTTTAAATATTGTACCATATTTCATCAATTTCAACCAATCTAGTTTTGGCATCATTCAAATAAGAAGGCCACACCATCCATGTAAAATAGATTTGTCACCAAACCAAAAACTACTTGACATATTACTACAACACTCAAGTTTAGAGGTTACAATATAACCATTGAAGAAGATCATCAAGGGCATAAAAAACATAGGTAAGTCCTACCTTATAAGCATCATCAAAGAGACATTGTCTACAAATTCCCCCTTTGACCATAGTCCAATACTGATCCTCGCCCCCACGGGTTTTTCATATTTTAACATACATGCAACTAAGTTATAATGCATTCCCAAAAATCCCTATAAAGGACATGAGGCCTTTACATGGACATGCATAAACAATCTTCCAAGAATAAATGACACATATTCAATACATTCTCATTGATCAGATCATATTCATACCTAGCCTAAACCATTCTTGTAGATTGAGATTCAATGATGTGAGACATTTCCTGAACATGCATACTCCCATTCAAACATCGCTCAATAATTCTTGTGGTTGGGTTGGGTCAGCTACCCCTAGTTATGGACATACCCTTATATGTAGGTGCGACTCCAAGAAGGTTTTTACGGGAAACCTTTACTATGTAATCAATCTAGAAATAGTCTTTTTCCAACATGAAGACCATGTTTGCTTCCACCAAATGATAACAAACATTTGAAATGCATCACCAACAATAGAAGATTGGGATCTCCTTTAGTCTAGGACTAACAACCTCTTATCATTGGAAGAACATGAAAACGTTGATGCATCTACCCATCTATTTGCAACAAATGTCCTTGCTTCAAATCACAACAAGAACATGCTCAAATCCTTGCATATGCCCAAATAATGCATTTTTGTTGAATCCATAGTTTGAGTGGCTCCACATCAACAAGATGACCATCGAATCGAAAACCACATATTAATATGTGTCTTTCAAATAATTATATGGTCTTGTGATTTGTGGTGGTCCAAACATGTTTGGTTAATGGTGCACTTGGTGTCTTCATACACATTGCATACATACATGGATTAGGACCTCCAAATTTTCTATGTGGTTGTGGCTTTCTATATATATGTTGGCCCTCCTTAGGACCAAACCCATACACATTACGTCCTAGTGCCCCAATTACAAGGGGTGGAAAGAAACATATCCCTCTCAAATGAAATGGGCATTAACTATACATAGATCCCAAAGTTTGGCATTGGAAACAAAGAGTGTCAAGGCCTAACCTTCACAACAATTTCCTACACCACATCCTCAACATGAATTTAGATTTTACCAACATTCTCATTTTCTCATTCGACTGTTACAGAAAATGAAAAATAATGCATATATCTTTCTTCGTAAACAAGAAGACGCATATTTAGATTTTTTATTTCTTTTACTAAAATATTGCTCTCCCATCTTGTAATTTTCATACTCAACCAAGATTGAAAATGATTGTGAACTACTAACTTATTTTATTTTGATAATAAAGTTTGTTTCCAATCTTAAATATCCAAAAAAAATGTTGTTTTTTAAATTTAAATTATTTTCATTCCATTTCCGTGTTCTAAAGGCCGTTGAGAAATGCTTTATATAGAGTTAGATGTGAATATAACATACATGCACTATATTTTTATCTATAATGTCTTTATCCACTATAATGATTTTTGAAGTTTTGATGATTTTTTATTTTATTTTAGAAGTTATGATGGGTTTTTAATTTTATATTATATGAATGTGTTTAAAATTTTATCACTTTCTTATTTTGGAGGGTTATCAAATATTTATTTTTCAGATTGTATCTCCTTTTTGCTTAGGGATTTCACTGGTAAAGTCTATGGAAACACATGTTCTTAACTATTAGGCCCACTCAAATTGTATACTCACTTTAAATAATATTTTGATTTTTTATATCGCTTTAAATTATTTTTCCAAAGCTAATTAGTACACCTTAAACTGTACTCTTAATACTTTTTTTTCAATAAGAAAAATAACTTGTATTAGTGAATATAATAGGCATTTTACAAAAACTTACAACTAGAACAAGACTTTAAAGTCCTTCTTTCCAAAACTAAAAGGACATAAGTTCTGTGCACATTACATAATATTTCTGTAAAATATAGCCTATGATTTACTTATCTATTTCAAAATTCAAAAAACTATTTTTGCAACCTTGCAGCAATGAACTATTTCAAAATACACAAAAGCCATTTTTGCATCCTTGCAACAATGATCTATTGATTGATAGATAATCTTTCAAAATTTTTTGGTTGTCCTTATGTATCCCTTGCAAAATATATTCCATCCTCGTCTAGTAGCAAAGCTTCTTTTGATAGTTGATCAACTTCCTTGTTATAAACTCTATATATGTGTTAATATTTGATTTGTTGAAAACTCCCACTCAACATTCTAATTTTTGTCATCCAAGGCTGCAGAGAGATCACCAAAGTTAGTGTCGTTATTCACGGTTGGAGGTTGTAAGATTTCGCTCCAATCTTCATTGACTGTATTCTTGACAGTAGTCTTCAAGTCCACCACCCCTTCACCAACTGTTGACTCTTTCTTTCTAACCCCGTAACACTGATGTCGTAGATGTCCCGTCTCTTTACACACTAAACACCTAAAATGAACCCCCAAGTAGTCCAATCTCTGCTGAAACACATTACCGCGCCAGTCAATATCTATCTCGGCTGGTAACCCATAATTTAGATCGAATTCCACCATAATTCTTCCCATCCGTCGGTCTTCTCCTGACAGTAATTTAGGGTCAGCATGTAGGAAATTCGCGAGCGCATTCCCAATCTCTTTGAATTCCTCCAAATTCCAAATTGCTAATGGGCATCCAGGCATCAAAACCCATAGATGTCTGAACCTTATATGCTCCTTCTCCGGGTTAAATGCAAGGTGCCATCACTTTAACATCAGACTGTTGTTATTCACCACCCAATCCCTATTCATCACCAACTCCACATCCTCTATGGATTTAAACAAAAAACAATACCATCCTTTAATTACAATATATATCTCCGGCGAGTACCCCAACACTGAACCCCAATTACCTTCCGCCCAGTCGTGAATATCCCTTACCGCCATTGCCCAATACCCAAATCTTCCCACAATCCCCCGCGACGAGTAGCTCCCAACCTTCTCCAACCTCCTCCATCCCAATGTCACAACCAAGAGTGCCATAAGGTTTAGTTTTTTTAACCCTCCACGCCTTAAACCCTTCTTGGCATTTTGCATCCCTTCTACTACTATGATGGTCAGGGCTTCCCGCAACACACCCTACAATCTTCAAACATCCTTCCGCACTACCCTCCCTTTCGTCCCCTACCACAGCTTCCTGAGGAACCCTGCCTCTCCCAACCTCTAGCTCCGACTCAACATACTAGGGCGTTCCAGTACCACTCAGTTCCTTCTTCTCCAAAACTAGATCCAACGTACTTTTCGCCAACCCCTGGTTTTCTACAACATTAGGCAAACCTCCCTCCTCTCCTCCCTTTCTGCTCTACCTTCCCTCCACGACCTTCTGCAAAAAAATCGACGAAGTGTTGTTCACAGAACCACTATACACCCCTCCCCTTTCTGCTTCCTGAGCAAACAACTCGTTGATGATTCCGATGGATCTAGTATCCATCGATCTGCTCAAAGGATCACCACCTGTCCCTAGCTCAGTACGAGCTTCCAACGGAGACTCCACTTCACCAACCCTAACGTCGTCCAAAAGTAAATTTTTCCAGTACATCTTTAACTCTTCCCTGTACACCTCATCCAGTTTGTACAGACACCTCTGGCTCCACCACTGGTCTTCATCTAGTTCATCCACAGAGACCATACCATTTGTCGCCATAAACATAAAAGGTGATAGATCAACCTTAGTAACAGGTTTTTAATCCTAATCTAACCCTCTACCCTCCTGCCTACACCCCGTCCTTCTAAGCTCATTAACGACTCCTCTCCCAAAGCCACCGATAAACCATTTCGTACTCTTAATACTTTATTTGACTAAAGGATTATCAAAATTCTCTAAACTATAAAAAAAATTACATAAATCAACTACATTTTATAAATATATAATAAATAAATATCTTATTTAATTTATAAATATATAATAAATCAATTAAATAATATAAGATACATTTATTTTAATTACATATTTGAAACATCTAATTAAAATAAAACAAAATCTAATTTTTCTCCATATCCATTAGATAGTGAGAATATCCCTTAGATAGATACCCAAATCAGCAATCAAGATAAAGATAAGTTCACGGAGTAACATACATGGGTCTACCTCATTCCATTCCATTCCATGTTTCCCTTTTTTCGGCTCCCGCGGGCCGCCAGATCAACAGGGTGAATTGTCATTTTCTTTCAAACCAATCATTAGTTATCTCTATTCAAATTATTTTTTAAACTAATTGATAAACTGTACCTTTAAAGTTTTTTTGTTTTTTTAAGATTATCAAATAAAATTGCAATAAGGATTATCTTTTCATTTCATTTATAGATTTTATCAGTGATAGAAGATCCCTTTTCTCACAAATAACTATCTTTTCATCTCATTTTACCAATTTGATGTACTAACCATAAAAATAAATTATTATTTTTATTATTATTATAATAAAAAAATTTATACTATCATTGAACGGAGTCATCATCAAGGAGTGTATTTTTTTGTTGTACTTGATTAGAGTGCCATAACCTCGTGATGGTTGATGTCTATACGTGGTTGTAACCCAAGTAAAATTTGTTTTCTAACAGGAAGGTACGGATGTCCACACCTTGAACCTGGTCATCTTAAAATATGCAGACCTTATCAACATACAATCTTCTATTCACCTTCCTTAGTCAATGTCCGACCGCCGGCTCACACCTTCAAGGAAAAAACAGTAGAAGACACTCAAATTAAGTAACTGGTCTGGTTGGACGTGTTTTCGGCCGGAGATCGGGTTTGGTTGCTTGAAGTTGTAGGTTATCCTCTGAATCTCATCAACCTCTCGCTTCAATTTCAATTTCAGCATATCTCCTGCTTTACAAGAGCAACCTCCTTGTCAAGGAAGACCAGGGATTCTTCAGCCATGAAGGATTCTAAAGATAACACGATGAAATCTCATGACAGTCTTGAAGCAGCATCGCAAGCGAGTTGCCTCATGTCGGAGAGCAGCTCACAGTCTGAATACAGTTTAAGGTCTGCAACAAGCCTGCAATCAGAACTTAATATTTCTTCTCAGCTAAGCATTCAATCACAGCCAAGTGCTTGTTCACATAGCAGTCTAGCGTCGATACCCTCTCTCGCTATAATAGATCATGAGCCTCTGGGCACCAACCACGGAGGCGTCGCTTGTCGATGCGTAGCTACACTGAGAGGCCATGGTGGGTGCGTTTTTGCTCTAGCAATGGAGGGCAACCTCCTGTACAGCGGGTCCTCCGGTAATAATATTCGAGTATGGAGAAATCTCGAGCTCAATGGGCACTGTAAGTTCGGCAACGGAGATGGGGCTGTGAAGTGTATTCTGCTTTCTGGTGACATGATATACAGCGCTCATCAAGATCACAGAATCAGAGTTTGGAAACGCGCCGAGAATATGCAGCCCGCGTCCGGCCATAAGCTGGTGGCCACCATGCCGACGCTCAAGGATTATGTGATGAACGCCATGTTGCCTAACAAGTATGTTCAAGTGCGCAGGCACAGAAAGGCTCTTTGGATCGAACATGTGGATACTATATCGGTTCTGTCGGTCGATAGAAACGGGTTTTTATACTCGGCTTCATGGGACAGGACGGTGAAGATCTGGAGGCCTTCCGACTTGAGATGCGTTGAATCTTTCAGAGCGCACGAGGATGC
>SNQJ01S0127585.1:0-14772 GCA_010110895.2 Picea sitchensis
CTTTGTGCATTCTGGTTATTATCTTGTGTATGTAATTTAAGCTTAAGTGCAATAATGAATGTTTAGATGAATATAGTATGATATATTAGTGCTTAAGTAACGTGAATAAATGCTAGATCTGACCTTTTTCCATGTGCTAAGTGCTTAGATGTGTTAGATCTGGTAGAATACTGTGTTTTTCTGTAATTAGGGTTTGGATATGCGATTTGAATAAGGGTTAATTATTGATGAATTTTAACTGCTAAGTGCTTTGTTAAGTGGTATAATCACAGATATTTGTCCTATCTAGGTTGCATACATTTGAGTCCTGCAACTACCCCTACCTCTACCTCGGGTGAGATTTCATCTACTTCGCAGGTGTTGCTGAAAGGGCCAGTAGTTAGGGTTTTGTTGGTGCGTTGAACCCTGGGTATTCCCCTATTTCAACAAGTAGTCTTGGTATTTCTTAAGAAATATATATTTCATGGCTTCCCAATACCTAATACTAGACTCTCCCAACCCCATGAACCATCTTAGTGCAGAGTCCTTGAGGGTGGCAGGAAAGAGTTTTATTTTTTGGGCATAATGTAAGTAATTGTAGCTCCTACACAAGATGTTGAACTCAAATGGGAAGGTATTCAGGTATTCACTGCTTTTACAGTAAAAGGTGGGCAGTGTCGAGAGGGGAATGTTTATCATATTGAAATTTTGTGTGGTGTCCAAAATTGGAAACTCGAAGGTAGTTTCGGTTTGGTTTCCAACTTCTTCTCCCTCCTCATGTCTTACATTGTTGTGATCCTCATGATCATCCATACTGGTTTGGTTTCCAAAAAGAGAGTACCTAAATGGTTTTATTCTTGAAGATAACAAAGTATCCCAAGGTTCTTTTCTAAGAAACATATCCCTTTGATGGGGAGGTCTTCCTACTGCTTGGATGTATGGGACTCTACTCGAGCCGGCTGAGACTATTGGTGCCAAAGTTTCTGTGTCAATTTGAGAAACAATTATATTGGTTGAACTACCAAACAAAGTATTCACATGTTTAGGTTCTATAATGTCTACAAAGTTAGGGTCTCCTGATGGTGGTGGAAAAACAAACGTTGTGTTGGTTGGTTCTATGGAAGGCTCGAGTGGTCTTGCCTCTTGTCCTACTATTATTGATGCTTCAATTTTTTGTTCTATAGTGCCCCCTGTTTTAGTCTCTTCAGAGACTTCTTTAGCTCTTTGGGTTGAGCTAACCCCTACTTTTCGGTATCGATCTTCGTAGTTTATGAGTGGAGTGCTCCTTCCCCCAAAAAGGTCAGAAGGAACCTTGGTCGAAAAGCATGGTTTAGTTTTAAAGTATCTGCCCTTTGGGTCCCTAGGTTTGTTCATGAAATCAAATAAAAATAAAAACTACCATTCGATTTGGGGGAACCTGCTATAACACATGCGTAGGTTCTTACCTCTCGTCTTAAAGTTCCCCCACCACCAAACTAATGCTAAGGTTCAGAAATGATCTATCTCCTAACTACTTCCTACCTTAAGACAACTCCCCGACAACGACGCAAAAAATGATGGGTGTTCTATATTCACTAAATCCCTCAATTAAATTGTCAACCTGAGGTAAGTAAACTTAGATTTGTAGCACTGTATGTGGCAAGGCATAAAATCTAGAGGAAGTATTGTCTAACTAAGGAGATGGTCTATCTAAGGGTTATTCTACTTAAGCAAAGACTATTAATTAGCAAACCCTATGAAAGAACTTTGAACTATTTACCCTAAGAAACTTTAAACAATGGATCAATGGATTATTCCTAAAGAAGAAAATCAAACCCTACTTTGAACAAGTGAACCTATTCAATCTAATGATCAACAACAAGTAAATTACTTTGATATTTTATCTTTAAGAAGATAAGCATTCAAAAAACTAACCTATCAAAACTTATTCAACAAGTAAACTCATCAAAACTATTCGGCAAGTAAACTTATCAAAACTATTCAGCAAGTAAACTATATTCTTAAAACAAAACTCATAATCATTTCTAATCTACAAAGGGAAATCTTAACCTACTTAATCAAAAGAATCATGACAATATTCAAAAATTAGTCAAAAACTATTCTCAATCTACAATAATAGGAAACTCAAAGATGATGATTATGTCTTCAGTGCCTAATAACATCATGATGGCATCTAATGATTAGTGATAGCTCAAGAGGAATGAATTCAATATTGACTTCTATGGATAAATGAAAAGTATGAATCAAACAATCTAACGAAAGCTTAGCCATCATAGAAGAAATATTAAATATCATGAAAATCCATGTGATCTCTCAATTTCATATATCAATCATTAATGATAAGAAAACACTATTATACTTAATTCAAATGCACTCTTATGCTAACTCAAGTAAATTAGAAAGGCTATCAACTTATGATTAAAAACTTAATTCAAATTCAAACTTCTAATTAAAGTCATAACTCGAATATAAAACTGAGATTTCATAAATTAAACTAAGCTTAATTCTATCATTAAAAACTCAGATTTCAAACTAGAATGCTTGTAAAAACATAATCCAAAACCTAATTCTATTCTAGCACATTAAAACAAGATTGATAAACAAGATAGATTCATGAAAGCATAACTAAAACTGAGAATTAAATCAATTAACAAAACTTTCAATTATTAATCCATCAAAACTTGCAAAAGAAACTCTGTACTCTGTGTTAAACTAATACTCTGTTCTAAAGACTACTATGTTTCAACTTGCAGAAATAAATTTAAATTCTAACATGCCAACTAAGTTAGTAGCTTGCAATCCATTCAGTAAGAAATAAAAGACACAGCATAATAAACAACTATCTCCTACAAGCAACCTGCAAAAGAGAATTTAAACAATTAAATGATGAACATCAAACATAGCATTTAAAATTACAAAACACATACAACAGGGAAATGAAGTAAATTATAATTACACAACTTAAATACACAATCTATCTATCTAAGTATTCACCCAGACCACTGGTGGGCCCCCTAGTAGGTCGTGGTTACTCCTCAATAGCAAATTGCAAGCTCAATCAACATGGTTCTGTCATTAAATTAAAAAAACGCAGTCGTAACACAAGTTTGCAGAGATGTCTCAATTACACAGCAAAATGTATTCTAACAATTCTTGTCTTTTGTCTAGACACTACTGGTGGTATTTGTAATGATCACAATTCGAGAAGTCGACCATTGGAAGGGTCAATCTCCTCTAAAAATGGTAAATCCCATTAAATGTGCTCTGACAGCCTTTGGCTTCTAGAAACTAAACGAGTCACTTAACGATTAGCATAACTGATTAATCTGATATGTCAAGAGCTCAGTAGATGGAGGCCACGAGGGGGCACAAAACCCAGGTCGTCGATTCGCCCAGCATATGCCTCCAATACACTAACCGCCATCTCACCTATGCTCCAAGTGTTAGATCGTGTGTCGTATGCAGTGTCAAATGAAGTACTGGATCAGGTGTTGGATGAAGTCGCGAACGAGATACCAGATGGAAAATTGCATTGCGAATTCACCCTGTGACACACACATCATGCATTAGATCCTAATAATCATCAAATCGAACATAATCTAACTCAAAACCATTGCAAAACATCAATTTCACATACATCTTATAAAGTCATGATGATTCGATACAAAATCCTTCGAAAACATCTTCAAAATGGTTATTAACAAATATAATACCGGTGCAAAAAGGATTCAATCATCACCACAAAACAATAAAAACATGATCCCAACACTCCTCGATGATACAACACTCCTCGATGATACAAAGTGTCGTCGACCATAAGGTAGTTCTTAGCTTGGTATCATATGCTTTGTCGTCCATCTCTCGAGAGATGATGAGGGAACTTCAAGGTTTGAAGATAGATCACAATATCTCTATACCAGGGGTTTGACAATGAGACAAGGAAAATGTGTTCATCCACAAATGAATCAACATGAATAACATCCTCATCCAACCGAGGGAAGTCTGATATTAACTCGACAAAAAATAGTGATTTCTTTGATTTCGCCAAGGAAAAATTAAGATCAAACTCTTGTAAGATGACAATCCATTTGTTATATTTCCCCCCTATGATATGCCTAGTAATGACATATTGAAATGGATTGACATTGGAAACCACAATAGTTTTTCAAAGCAATATATAGTGTCATAATCGTTGAACTGCGTGAACGACAACCAAAGTTATCTTCTCGACGTGAGAATACTTGAGTTCAGGTTCAACTAGGTTTCAACTAAGATAGTAAACAATGTGCTCATGGAGCTCATCATCCTCATGAACTAAAACCATATCAATTGTCCCTTTGGACGTGGCGATATAAAGAAATTAATCTCTATTGTAGTCTGAAGGATTCAGCAAAGGCGTCGATACCAAGGCTTTCTTCAAAGCATCGAAGGATTCATGGGCTCGCTCATCCTAGATAAAAGGAGTGTCCTTCTTCAATAGACACATGAAACCCTTAGTAATATTGGCATAGTCTACTATAAACCGACGTAAAATGTTAGCTTTCCCCTGTAAACCTTGAAGCTGATGAATAATGCATGGGAGGCGCAATCGAAGTATTGCCTCAACCTTTAATGGATCCACCATGATCCCAGTCTCAGAGACTAAGAATCCTAGAATATGACCTGACTTGACGCAAAATATGCATTTATGAGGGTTCAAATGGATGCGGTAATAGCGGAATATTTCAAAAACTAGCCAAAGGTGGGTAGAGTGATCCACTCTCTTGCGAGAGTGAGCAGCGAGATTGTCGAGATAGGCTTCAACTATATGATTGAGATCATGAAACACAAAGGTCATAGCCCGTTGGAAGGTTTCTCTAGCGTTTTTAAGGCCGAAAGGCGTCTTCTGGTATGCGAAAGTTCCCCAAGGACAAATAAATGTTGCCTTATGTTAATCCTCGGGCTTAATCTGAATTTGGTTATATCCTGAAAATATGTCCATAAAATAAAAAACCTTGGTTCCCACACACTCATCAAGAATCTGATCAATGAAGGGTGTCAGGAAGTTCTCTTTAGGACAGGCCTTATTCAGGTCTCAAAAATCCATTCATACATGGATGGTTCCTTGCTTCTTGTTCACAAGAATGGGATTGGATACCCATTCAGTCAAGGGAACTAGGTAGATAAATCCATCATTAAGCAGGTTTTCCACCTATGCCTTAATAGCAAGGGCCTTCCTAGGATTGACAGCTCTAAGTCATTGTCGAACATGTTTGGCATCCGGGTAGGTTTTAATCTCATGTTCAACAATTCGAGGGTCAATTCCCGACATCTCTTCATATGACCAAGCGCATACATCACAAAATTATTTGAAGAGCTCGATGTAGATCATAATTTATTTTGGTTAACAATCTGCACCGATATATACATTTTCAACTTTACCAAGAATACAAGAGATATCAATCGTGAYGGTAGGAGAGATACTCGCCATGTTTCCTTTGGAATAAATGTCGTKCATATCAAGTGGAACTACGGCATGACCGACTTTCYCACTCAAGGTAGATCTAAAATCATCTTGTTCGATTCTAGAAAGTTATGGGAGGAAATAAGAGCGATGGTGCATATCATCCCATGGCCTATCAGAACCATTCATGGAATCTACGATTGCTTCATCTGAGGGTAAAGTATCATTGAGGAATTCATGTGAGAAAGACGATAAAGTGGCCCATACGGGCGTAATAATAGGATCCTCCTCGTTCGTCTACAAAGTGACAGGATCTACGTCGAAAAAAGAGTAAAGAACAGTTTGATACGTTATCTTTGTCTCCAACAATGGCATAGCCATTTCGGTATGTGACTGACCTTCACAAGATGCAGTCGAGGAAGTTAGGGTCCAAGGATCATTAAAATATGAAGTGTGGAAAGGAAAAGACCTCATTGATGAAGCAAACCTACTGGAAATGGAATAGATATGATGAATTGGTGCCATGAAATCAAAGGTACCCATAAGGAATGAATACATTCTAACACCAACATTCTCATTTGTTGGCTGAGAATTTTCGATCATGGGGATCGACGGTCCAACCGATGCATTGGGGCTAGCATACGTAAAGGACAATTGGTCGATCGTCATGATCATCCTATCGTAAGGAAAGCATAGAGTACGGAAGACGGACGATACGACTGCAGTCATATAAAAAGTGTAGTTACGTCCTTGTAACAAGTTATAGTCAAGGGGTGCATCAACCACCTTGACATCCACCTCCACTGTCTTCCCACCTAACTAGAATGGAAAGGAAGGAATAACACTGTGAGGGTAGAAAGAATGACCGTCAAAAGAGGTCAACATGGTCAGAKATTGTGAAAGGGTGGGAGAGCCAAGGGATTTCCAACAGAACAAGAATATCACRCATGTTGCAGCRCCTTTATCAATGATAGTACGTTTRATGGTATACTTTGAGTAACTCACATGGATCTGAAAGGACACRTGATAAGGAAATAGAGGATTCACATTCATGAYGTCAAACTTGATAACCTTAGAGMCACAGGGATCTAGAGCTCCTAACATAGATAGAAAGACATTCCTCTGTGAAGGACATGTTTGGAGTACCTCTAAAACCAACATCGTGCAAGGGGTTTGACCTAAATCCTTAACAATAGAGTAATTTTGGGTGGCTCTATCATTAAGGTTGTGGGTAGAGCGCTTGATTACTCCTTTCAGAATATGTGGAAGAGGCTTTGGTTTTTTTATCTGTAGAGGCATATCTAATAGAGGGGGAGACTCTAGACYAGGTACARTTTGTGGAGAACTGTAATCACAAGACTGAGTGGATACATTAACCTGAGACTTAACCATATTGATGCATAGAAATCCTTTRTCTTGCGCCGATGGGTTTTTATTTCCACTCACCGCATTTCCAGCATTCGAGGAGCTCGAGGCCATGTGTTGATTATGTGGAAATGGATTAGTCAACACAACGGGTGATAGAGATAAAATCCTCACAGCTTCTGCAAGTTTTGGGCATAAGTGGGTAAGGTGATCGTCTATACAAATCTTGCAGGGAAAATTCACCTTTCGCCTTTCTTTCTTTCCCTCACCAACACTATTATTCGACTTCTCATTATTACCGTTGTCCTTGGGTTTATTATTATTATTCCTCCGACCCTTACGGTTGTTACCCTGTCCTTTATTTTTATTCCCTCATGGTTGTTGGTTACCATTCGGGTTGGTTGACGATTGCAAAGAATGTACATCTGTCAACTGAGTGGGAGTGGAGGGCACAGATGAAGCTTTCCCTCCTACATACTGGTTTAGAGACAAATCTTTCAACTGGCTTGTCACCAAGTTTGCAGATTTCACATTTGTGGAGCCTACAATACCATCGGCATGAGGCCCAGGCTTTTGTCTAGGGTCATAGCTTGACCTCGGTGTGTCCGAAAGAATTTTGTATAACATCCCAGACTGAGCATATATAATATCTAATTGTTGGGCTTTAAAAATCGCTTCTTCCTCATAAGTAACTTCGGATGTGGAAACATCCTTCGAAATATAAGGTTGTAAAGACTTAAGGAACCATTCTAAAAGGAACTTTGGAGGTATGTAGGTCGTGATCAACCTCTTTTTTCTACGCCACTCTTGGATGTGATCCGAGATATGGGTGGCTTTGTCCTGGAGGAAGGCCTATAGAAGTTCTATGCCGACATCATAAAGAACTGGCAATTGGAAGTGGTTGAGGAAGACTAAAACCATCTGATTAAAATTTTTGTACATCCCCCTATGTATCTCTATATACCATTTTGTTGCAACCCCTGTGAGGGTGTGTTGAAACAATATTAAAAGAATAGAATCGTCGTTAAGGGAATTAGAAGAGAACTGAAGATGAAAAGTAGTGACATGATTACTAGGATCCTCACCAGTCTTGCCTTATAATTTTAGAATATCCAAAGGAATATTGGTGGGGAAGGGCGGCCATAACAGGTCATGACGCATAGGGGCATTCATTAATCTAGACAATTCTGGAAGATTGAGCATGGCCAGAAAAGGGAGACAGGGTTGTGGCATCTGGCCCCAAGCTCCCTGGAAATATTGTTGTTGGGGAATCACAACCCATCCAGGGTTTTGGTATGCACCATGGCCCTGTCTGGGATTGTAAAACACCCCTCCAAACTGATTCATAAGGTGTTGGTTGGGCACCATTCCAGTAGTAATGTTATGATGAGGGTTGTAAATATTTCCCCCAGCCGAAGTAGCTCCAGGTTGGGGGTTTCCCAAGGTGTGAAACTGACCTCCTCCGGGTGTGAATTTGGAGGATAGAGGTGGATTCGTCATGCCAAACGTGTTGGTTAGAATCAACGTGGAGGAGTTAGGTGTGAAGGATAGAACATAAGAAACAACTTGTCCGCCAGGTTGACTACTCCATCCAGGAGCATTAAGACCAGGATTAGACCCGGGGTGAAAAGGAGGTAGGGTCCCAACCATATGAGTCATTTGAGGGATATGAGCACCACCAAACGAGATAGGAATATGTGGAGGAGCCATGCCCCCGAGCCCAATACTAGTATTCAGGTTAGACGCTGGAATGGAGGATGAAAATTACGATGTGAAATCCAGCATACCATAAGAAAAAGAGATAGAGGTCGTAGGGATGGACTGAGTATTGTATCGAGGTGTACAAAAAATAGACCCAAAAGGGTTCGTCACAATGGGTTGAGTAGAAACCACTCGATGGATAGGAGTGGTGATGGGAGCCATCGGCACAAAAACCATAGTGGTTGAAGGTGTTGAAGGAACATTATTAACTATAGTAGGAATGGGATTCAAAGGACTCCGAGTATTTTTCTGACTTGACTCAGTACTCATCCTTGTATGATCACAAATCTAGTAGGTGGAGGTGTGTGTACCATGTTTGATAACTTTACACCTTTTAGAAGGCAAAGACTCAATATGCAGTGGTAATATTAACAAACGGTGAGACRTGTGAGGAAGTTGGTCTAGCTCCACGATGACTCCAGACTTGAGATATAAAAAAAAAATCCTAAGGCCAACCAATAATCAAAGAGCACACCAAAATAAACAAAAGGCCAATATGAACACAAACAGGATAAAGTGGTTGAAAKGGGCCTCCCTCCTTAAAGTAGGTATTCCTCGCCTAAGAGGGGCATGACACTCCCTGCAACAGATCGGAGGTATCATAATTAGTTATAAGGGCCCTCATGGGCTTAACAACCAGTCGGTCAGATCCTCCCGGAGAGGTAATCCTCCATAAATTTTGTGTGTTGTCCAACCCTTATCTTACCCAAGGTACCTGCAAAAATAACCCATGCAAGTAACCTATGTGGTACCTATGTCAAGCAACTAAGCCACCATGATATAACCAATGCGCAGACAAACAGTCGTAAGTCAGGTCTACCATATGGGCAGGGTAACAAAGCCCGAAATCTCGATATCACCGCCTCTCACAGAGGTAAAGGTACTAGAAAGACCCCCATATAAAAATAGATCCCCAGAAGTATCTCTGACGCTAAGAAGGTATTGGGGGGATATCCCCTCAACCAACTTCACGTGACCTCATGCTTAACTCTGGTGTAAGCGGATCCTCCTGACGTCACCGATTATACAATGGATTTCACCAATACCTTAGTCATACACATATTTTGAATTTAATAGCCTTGGAGAAGTTCACTCACAAAATCCTACTCCAAGTCTCTAAATCCTAAGCTAGTTTGTACACCCTAAAAAAAAAATTGTTTCTAATCAATTTTAAATTTATCAGTGTTGCTTTTAGTGGCCTTGTTTACTCAAAAAGGTGTGGTCGTGAAACTGATGATGTTATGACTCAACAAGTAAAACAAATGAATATGAATAAAATGCAAAGTCCTAACTTCAATTCTCAATAAATGATAACCTTTTCAAAATGCAATTTCCAATTTAATTCTGCAATTTCAAATAAGATGCAATATTTCCATACATGTACTAATATCAATGATAAGGACCTAAAAAATCAAATGCCAACAATGCAAAATGTATATTTTTTATTTTCAACATAAAAGGATAAAAATGCAAGGACTGAACAACAGCTTGATATAAAGACCCTATTGTATGTAAACACAGAAAAACCAAGTATAATATGAAGAAGCAAACACCTAGCCCAAGATGCAAGGACAATTAATGAAAAAGATGATGAGAAAGAAACACCGCCCGAAAATTCAACCAAAGAAAGGTTTCCTATCACTCTGCAGGCACTTAATAGTCTTGACAGAGACCTAATAAGACTCAACAACCATCAAAACTTACCTAGAAAACATCAAACTCAGAAATCAAGCAAACAAGGATGATGTACGCAACTGTTCGGAAGAAAACCACATATATACGACTCCTACAGAACAACAACTTGCGTATGTACGTGATTGTCCCACAAAAAACCACGTATATGTATTGAAACACTGCTAGGTTAAGGATAAGGTCAAGAAACTAAGATTCAAAATGAACAGAGGTTGTCAAGCAATCAGACGACAAGAAACTCAATATAAACAAGAGCAATCAAAGGAGAAAAATACTCCAAACCCTGAAAATAAGATTCTCTCCCCAGTATGGTCGTCAATTCTGTTATGAGGAAAATCACTCTATGGCATGGGGTAAACCACAATAGAATCAAATGATTGGAGAAATAAACTCTAATATTAGGTATGATATATAAACAAATATGCTAACAAGACAAGATAAAGAGCCTACCTCGTCCATATGTTCGATGAAGTCCATCGTTGAGCACTTGACCCAAAACGCTACACCTGCAACTTGTCATCAACAACCAAGATATGAAAGCATATGGTAATAATATATAAAGTTAGCACATTCAATAGCATAATCCACCAATATTCATAACAAATATGCCCATGGAATAACAATTCAAATATTTTCAAGACATTAATTGGATGAGAAAAGAGTATTTCTATTAAAATGTAATCAACAGAAGTGTATGAATGACAAACTTATGTGTCGGCACGTTCGGAACCAAGAAACTAAGTCCCTTCCAGCTGGGCCTCCGTCACTTCAATCCTCCACCAAAGGCAAGCTCAAATAAGAGAGACAATGGGTTTCTCCATCAAATAGGGAAGATCTTGGGGACTGAAAAATGTGTTCAGACTTAAAAGGACAAAGGGATGCATACTCAATATGAAGTGAATAGTTTCTCTAGAGTAACTTTTCTCTCAAAGTTGAATTCTTCTCCTCTCTTTCACATCTTGGATATGGCCCATTTATAGCCTTCAAATGGAAATGAAGGGTCGACTTAGAATGTTTCCATTATATGGAAGGTCAAGGATCATGGATCCTGTGACGTGACATGGAAACCCGACACCATTTTTTTTTTTTAATTTTGAGCACAAAACCCGATGTATGTGGGTTGTAATGGTGCAACCTGCGTATACACATGTTGTATCGCTGTTAGGGAGTGTATATGTGGAAAATACAATTTTTATCTTTGGGAACTGCAAAAAGAGACTTCAAGTCTGCATAGGGAAATGGAAAAGGCCTTCTGAGCAAGTTTGCACGTGGTGAGGAAAATCTTGCTATAACAATAGTTTTTGGAAATTAATTGTTACACCATTCATATTTTATTGTTTTTGCCTCTAGATATTATTATTTTATTTAAGAGGTTATTTGTCTCTTTTCCTATATATAGATCCCCCCTCTCACTTGTAATGGTTGTTGAAGGAGTGAGGAATAGACTACTACTAGTTTTTTTTTCCACTTGAGTCTCATGGATGGTTGAAGAAGACACACTTATTGGGTTTTTTGCTTCAAGTTTTTACTAAGCTATGCTTATGAAAATGTGTTTTATTCTATCATGATTATGCTTTAATCGAGTAACATCATATTCATCTCTTATGTTTTCCATCAGAATTTCTTTGTAATGGTTTGTTTATTCGAAAGATTGGTTACTCTCAAAAGATTGGTTACACATTGAAGGAAGAATTTATTGGATAGACACAAGATCTTATGCTAGATTGAGGGTTATCAATTTATGTAGTCTTATGTTTCATTTCTATAATCATAAGGAAATAATAATTTGTTTAATATCATACCTACAATTTGTGGTTTTGAATCTAAAAGAACCCCTGGTAGTGTCCCTAATCAACCCCATAAACCCAATAGAATTGATATGAATTAGAAACACTCTTCCAACCATCTAAAACTATTTTATTTAACCCAAAAATTGTTTAGTTGAAGATCTAGAAACTTGAATGGAATATTTACCTTAGATCTGTTTTCATTAAGTCCACCCCCTTATCCACTATATAACCTTTTAAGGGATTGGACTTATAACTTGTGCATGAAAATATGTTGTGTGCATGAATGCTACAAAATATTGAGATAATATATCTGTGTTTCTTACTCCTATTGTTGGAAATATCATGACAAACATAGTTTCCATATTGGTAAATGTTGTGTAAATTTGGGTCTGGTTGTTTGGGTATTCGGACTAAAGGAATTGTTAAATTCCAAACTATAACTAGACTTTGCTTCTAGGGTGACCTCAATTTAGTTTACAACAAATATATTTAAGCTTGGTTTCACACTTGTATGTTCGCCCTCAATCCCCTATTTGTATGGACTCCATCTAATCTAAAAAGAACAATAACGTTGAGATACTCTGTTTTCTTGCTACCTAAAAACCCATATATTTCTTGTAATAGAGAGCTCTTATAATACATTGAGATTGTTATTTGATGATGGGATTAAGATTCACCAGTTTGACCTGAAAATTATACATCGATGAAGGTGACCACATTTATCCATATGAAGAAGGCAACAAAAAATATACTAATCATACTTTATTGAGTATTTTTCAACATTGTCAAAATAGAGCATTACCTTGAAACATACAAGTTATGAAGATAGAGTTTGTAAATCCTTATGGATTTGGGCATCCTTAAGACATAGAATAATAAGCCTTTGATAGGGGAAGCCCCCTAGCGATGGTCTCTGATCATCCTAAAGAGTGATAAGATAAATCAAGGTGATAGTGGTTTGTCTTCCAAGTTCCATTGATTTGTCATCAACTGAAGACCTTGCACCCTCTAGTGACAAATTGTGTGGTAATAGACCTCTTTCTCTATAATTCTATCAACATTTTCATTTTAGAAAATGGACTTGTTTCTTGACCTCAAGTTTCCCTTTATCAAGCAATTTTTCATGTTCCCTAATCAATCAAACACAGAAAGAATCAAAGGAGTAATCCTTACCATCATATTTTTTGGAGGTCCAACTGGCATGGAATGTTGAATATAATACATTGTAGGGAATATCTGTATTCATTGTGATTAGTTCTATGAGCTAACCATCTTTTTTGGGAAAATTCTTTCCTCGTTCACCTAATTTCAATTGAAGTTCCTTCACACGAGCCAAGTAGTCTTCATTTTTTTTTAAAGACAGAGGATCCGTAGAGATCAACTCTTTCTCAATCTACATAACTTGACTTTTGTTAGTTTTATAAAAAAAAGTCTTCAACTTCTTCCAAACAACATTTAGATAGTTGATCCCACTTGTATCAAAGATAATCTACCTAGAAATGTAGGTCATTATGACTACTACAACCTCATTATTCTTCCTATCAATGATGAATTTCTATTGGTCATCCTTTGGATATACAGTTGTAGTTTTTGTAAACTTCCATAGCACTTTACTCTTCAACAATGTTTCCACATCCTATAATTGTGGCCATTTAGAACCACAAGCTCTTGCTTGGAACTCATAATGCTAATCTATATATCTAATCCCATATTTAGTATGTGAGTGAAAACCTTCAATCAATCTACCAAATAGATCCAACTAGTTAGGAGTGCATACAATGGAAGCCTCCAAAGAAATTGTAGATGACAAGCTACATCTCAAACCACTAGATTTAATACCATGTTGGAGAATTGAAGGATTAGGTAGATCAAAGAATTAGTATTCCAAGATAGAGGTGATTTTTCTAAAGACACCATTATATCAATTAAGAACAACTAAGCATAGATAAACATACACATAAGTGTAATAAACCAAAATATTTCCATACACAACACACTTATCTCACATATTTAAATCAACCCAGACCAACTGCCTTGAAGTGAGGAAGACAAGGTCCACATAGATTGGTGAGGGAATATAATAAACTCCTTGATTTMTACCGTATTTTGTGCACCAGTGCACTACTTTGTTCTAACTATTTGACCAATTAAATGCCTAGTGGACCATCCAGTTGATCCCTTAGTCAACCACTCRGTTGATCGCACAATCGACTCTCCTAAGCGATTGTCGATTGTATACTAACTTTAGAATATCCAAAGGTGTGATGAACCTACACACCCTATTGTTCCAACATCTTTTATGGTTGTCTTGTTCTATGAATGCTCCTCGACAACCTTTCAGAATTCCTCAACCCCATCTCAATGTTTTTTTAATGTTCTACACACAAGAATTTTTCAAGTAACATAAATTTAAATGAGTACAAGTTACAACTATTTTTTTTTTTGTGTATATCATAATGACAAATCAAGTTTAGAAATTGTACCTATTCTTCAATTTCATCCTACATCTTTTGTCCATTAGAGAATATTGTACAATCTCCTTTGAAATTATGTATTTAATTAAAAAACAAAATTTGGTTTTCTAGACCTTCTATATACATAGGCATGAAAGAATCTATTTATGAAACTACAAATCTAGGAAGATCATAGTCACATGCACAAGACATCGTGTATAATGCATAACATAAAAATAAATAAAAAAATCTAGGAAGATCATAGTCACATGCACAAGCCACCGTGTAT
>SNQJ01S0127585.1:14854-26210 GCA_010110895.2 Picea sitchensis
TATATATATATATATATATATATAGAATTATTACATTAATAAACTAGAGAAAACAATATAGCAACATAATGTAATATATGTAGCATAATTTATAAAATAATGTAGCATAGTTAACTAGAAAAACAACTTAATAAAGAGACAAACTAGAGCACATAGCATGAACATTCACAACAAGCATTCCATGTAGCTTGATATTATTGCGACCATTCTCAACCTTGTTCTGTCCAAAGATTATGATCGGGTTAATTGGACTTTCCTCTGTTTGGTTTTAATCAAGATGGGAATGGCCCTTCCCATGGTAAATTGGATTCTTGGTTGTATCCAATCCATCTCCTTTTCCATTATTTTCAATGGAGATCCATCTCACTTGTTTTTAAGGCATCACGAGGTTAAGACAATGATTTACCCTCTCCCCTTTGATGTCCCTTATTGTGGTGGAGGCCCTTAGCAAGATGATGGAGGAAAATATGATAGAGGAAATCCAGAAGTAGCCACTCAATTAGAGGAATAAAAGTCACTCCCCAGGAAACTATCTCTCACATTTTATTTGTTGATGACATCATGTGCTTTGTTAAGGGATTTGAATTAGGCTTGTCAAAAGACCCAAAGTCAAGCAACTTCACAGCTAAACTAGGAAATCCTAGATGGATCAAAGATTCTCTGGTGAAAAGAAGTGGTAGTGGTGATCTTATGGAATCTCCATGCCCCTCTCAAATCCAAGATAATCTTTTGGCTTGCCTTGAACAAAAAACTTCTTACCTAAGATGTTGGTATTAAAAGAGGTTGGGTGGGTCCTAGTAGATGTGAACATAGTTGAGTTCATTGCACTCTGCACTAGAAGTTGCATCCAAACAATGAGTTTCTAAGCTTCAAATAATGGGGGTCTCCAAGCTTGTAATTGATTGGGAAAGAGGATAAAAGTGTTGGATGTCAGATTGGAACCTTTGCTTTGTGATATCTCCAGTGCACTCCTTACTTTTGAATGACTCTCATTTTACCCATATATACAGAGAGCTTAATACAAAAGCATAACAGTTGTCTAAAGAAGCTCTGACTTAATGTGGGCATAAGCCAAGGAACACAATAAAATACACAGAAACAATTTTTATTTCTTGATTCCTAAAATGGTTACATCGCCTCGTTTTTATAGAGGTTATGGAAGGATCCCGAAGATCTAGAACATTCATGAAGCGAATGGAGTTTCGGTGGTTGAGTCGGTGATGGAATTGTCTTAAAGGTGGTGGAAGCGCAAGTGGTAGGTAGAAATTAAATTCTTCCAACACTCCCCCCTAATTTCTACTACTAATTACCCCGGATGGGGTGACACGTTGCACTCATGTGCCACATCCCACAAGGCCTGGCCAGGCCATAAATAAGTATGGTCGGCTCCCATCCCCTCGCCATTAAGAATGGGATCCAACCATAACTGCAAGCCCGCAACCATGAGACCTTTCACTCGCGCGAATAGTTAGGTGGCCATCGAATTCAATGTTCGGGAGGCGGTCATGGAAGCTATCTCGTCGCACATTCCGTTTTTTATCTACCTCTGCATTTTCCTTCCTCATTTCGTTTTTGGCTCACACCAGGCTAGCAATCTAGAGCTTGGGAGTGGCCATTGTTGCATCCACCATGAATTTTCCATTAGCTACGTCCTCACAATTCCCAGGGACCATGGAAAGCCACGTCGTGGCTTAGCCTGGTACACCCTGGCTGCAAGGCAGAAACGGATGCAAAAACTCGAGCGGGCACTCTTAATTGCTCGCACCCAAAGAGCTCAGCTTGCTCCCAACGATCATAGAGAAAGAATGGCATGGTCACCTCCAACATTTTTTGTGGAGGAGGTCATCCCGGAAGAGGCCATCCAACTCCCTCCGGAGAATATGCTCTTCACGGGGCCATAGCCTCCAATTATCCTCCCTAGGGATGAAATTCGGGCAGATACAGTGATAAACAACATGGCTTCACCAGTGGAGGATTTCCCCATCTATTACATTGAGGAGGAAATCTCGGACGAGTACCTCCAAATGGCCCATAATGACTTACTCTCGGAGGGGCTTTCTCCACTCACAGTCTTAGAACACAAACTCGAGAGCACAGGGACGAGAGCAGAGGACAAGGTTGAGGAGCAAAGCGTGACAATAGGACACCAGGAGGACCTGATGGATGGAACGTGGGCTACAGCAGAGGATGGACACCAAGAGGATGCAATGGATGGGCGCACGTCGAAGGAGGGTGGCAAGGTCCTCGCGCCACCTCCCATTCCAACACCCTTAGATCAGTGATGTGTCCCTCCACCCTTCTTCCACCCGGACCAACTCGATTTAGTGCTCGATTTGAGGTGCTAGATGGCAGACCAGGCCTATCGTGGAGCACTCATGAGCCAACACATGGACATGCTCTATGAGGATTTCTCTAATGCGTCAGCAAAGCAAAGATGTCTGACGTGCGCGAGACTCTGTGCCCTGCCAAATCGAAACAAGATGTTGAGTGAAGACCCCGACAATGAACACCTCAACGGGTAATAGCATGGATAGATTTGCCTTCTGGTCTTTGTTAGTTTCTCAGCTCTAGTTGGGGGTTATGTCTGTTAAAACCCCTCTTTTATGTTTAGTTTCTTTTTTAGTTTCAGTTGTCATGGACAATTCTGCAGATTATGGACTGCCACTTGTCCTCGTTTCCTCTGGGAAGGGAAGATGGTGGTCTGCCTATTTTGACATGGTCATCCAGGGCTGCCAACTATTCTGGTTTCCTCCTTTTGGCGGAACAACTGGCAACCCAAGGACAAATGTATATTTTGTTACGATATAATATAAAGGATCCACTCTCTATTTTTTACTTTAAAATAAATAAATCTACTACTAATTACATCAATATTTACAATGCCCAATGCTTCTCTCAAATACTCAAATTGGTCTTGTGCTAAAGTCTTTGTAAATATGTCTGCAAGTTGCTCCTTTGATCTGCAATGTTGTAGGATGAGTTCTCCATTGTTGACAATTTCTCAAATGAAGTGATATCTCGTGTCAATATGCTTTGTCCTCTTGTGAAAAACATGATTCTTTGATAGTGCAATGGTGGACTTGTTGTCACAATAGATTGTAGTAGGCTCCTCTTGATTATGCATTAGATATTTCAATATTCTTCGCATCCAAACTGCTTGACATGTTGTTGATGTACCTGCTACATACTCTACTTCTACTGATGAGATTGTCACTATTGGTTGCTTCTTTGATGCCCATGCCACAACTCTTGTTCCAAGATGAAATGCATATCCAGATGTGCTCTTTCTGTCATCAATGCTTCCTGTAAAATCACTATCTGTGTATCCAACCAACTGCAGATTATTTGAAGTGAAATACAGTATGCCATGATTAACTGCAGATTATTTGAAGTGAAATACAGTATGCCATGATTCATAGTCCCTGTGAATTATTTGGTGTGTCCATGAATCTAGAAATCAAACTGACTCCATAATTTAGAAATTATTTAAATAGTTATCTTAAAAATGGTTTATACAATTCCTCTTAAAATGTAAAGCTTTGTAGCCTATGTTGGAAACCTAATTTGTTGTCATATGTAAAGCTTTGTATCCTATGTTGAAAACCTAATTTGTTGCCATACGAGATTCAACATTTGGACTCCAGAATTTGAAGTGTTATGATTTTTTTGGCAAGTTTTTCTTCAATTTTGTCATTCATTGGCGGCAATATATGGGATTAACAATGACTCGCAGCGAAATCTTCATAACACTCCCATTTTATCTAATGTTGGATATTCCTTAGGAGTAGCAGCAATTGCAACTATTCCTTGAATGCAAACATGTGAGTCAATAATATATGTTGAGTAACGACTCTGTGAGGAAATACTAAATGTCTCCACACGTCCATCTGACTATTAGCTTATCTTCTGAAAAATATCGTTCATGACACTGAAACCATTGACCGTTATTTCTCTCTCCTGCGTTTTTAATCTTTCTATGGTTGAGAATTTCATAGAGAGAGCTTCACATCTGGTAACCAATATCTCATCTTCTTCTCAGCTCTGGGATTCTTCTTCTCAGCTATTGTAGTCGAAAGATTGAACAACACGCCTGAGAATGAGGTGTCATTAAATCCTTCATGCAACATGACTAGAGCAATAAGAACACAAATCATAGTTTTTATCCATTCATAAACCCCTGAAATAGTGGGCATATGATTTCTGAATGGATCAATGGATGACGCAGGGATATTGAAATCATCCGAAAAAACCCAAGAATGCAAATGGATTATCGATATCATTTTCGTTTACATTTGATCAATTGACTTCGTGCACACCATCTTCACCATCCTCGTATTTCTTGGGCAATAGCAGACTCCTTTCACTCACCAAAGGATTATGCTTCGGGGAACTCTTCTCCAGTGAGGCCACAATAGTCATTGTTTAAACAAAATTAGGCACTCGGATTTTTGAGATCGATAGGACAGACGTGTGGATCAGTCTTGAGGAAAGAATTTGAGACAGATGAGCGATTTTTCATACAAGAATACTCTCAAATAGATGACAGTCTACACAACAAATAGCTTCTCAATCTTTCATTTAAGTCATTCAGAGCCAATTTTCTGTGGCATGTTTTTAGTATTGTTTGGTCCTGACTCAATAAACTTGGATTTCGAAGAGGGACTAAAAATTACACCTAGCGCTGGTGCTACCTCTGCATGTTGTGTTTAATATTAAATATGAGACTTGATATTCATGTTGTTGCGTATATCTCTTGACGAGATTGACATATAACAATAGTGGCTTCTTGGTATCTAACACTCCCCTTTGAAGTATATGCCGACTAGCCCAGCCCTGGGAAATATCACTTGCATCCTCAATGGCCATTTTGAGGCAATACAAGCTCAGGAAATCGATTATCTCAAAATGGTTCTACAATGATTGGGATCCTATTGCAGTATTAAAGAGTCATGTTGCTATTATTCTTTTGCACTCTTGCCGATTGGATTTCGCCATAGACTGTTGTATTAAAGAAAGAGGTTTTGTGTGGCTTAAATTTTCGGGTGTTTGGATTTCATAATTTCTAGTATCCCTACGCGTAGTGCATGAAAATTGCAGAAGCACCTATTTTCACAAGCAAATGGTAGTTGACTCAATGTTGGCCTTTCTTGACATCTTCAAAATGAGACCACCTCAACCATGAACTCAAGATTGGTTATTATTCAATCTTAAAGATCAATTCAACTCCAGAATCAAGAATAATGGTAACTTGAAAATAGTATTTTTCTATGTTAACTTTTACTTTTTAAAGTTAAGTTGAATCACATTGTAAAGAGTTCGGTAGAAGTCAACACTCTTCATTTGCTGAGTTTGAATTGTAGAATCTGATTGTCAGTGTTTAAATGGTTCGAATTGATGAATTATTAGAGTTAATGAAAACTAATACTCACTAATGTCAACAATATAGTCACAACTTTAAATGGTTCGAATTGATGAATTATTAGAGTTAATGAAAACCAATACTCACTAATGTCAACAATATAGTCACAACTGACAAAGAAACTCTTCAAATTTGTTATAACTTGCTTGCAAGCTTTGCAAGCCAAAGTAGAACTACTTCAAATTCATACTCAATTTCTTTATGATCAACTTCAATGAAAGAATCTTCAACATTATGAACTAGTTCTTGTTTAAAACAACCCTCTTTTCGATGATGATGTTGATGATTCAGATCAATAGTCAGTGTAGGAGCAACTCAGTGACCCAACTTCATATACAAGTGTAGATGAAGATGAAGTTGTGCATGAACAAGTTCAACTTTCTTTTTCCAAGACAATCATCAAACCTTTGGAAGAAATTAGAGACAATGAGCACAAAACATGTATAGATATGAAAAGGAAGTTACCTTTCATATTCCATATTATACCAAATCAATCCAATTGTTGGATTTTTTCAATAAAATTCATATTCACCTGTTCCAATTCAAGAGCAGATTCCTAAATGCCAACATTTTTATTGAGTTAGCCACATGGAATATCAGTGTTTTGATATTCATCCTCGTGAACATTATGGAAAGCATAATCATCCTTCAAACAAACGTTCCAAATGTAAGAATCCTACAAGAGTAAAGAAACATTATGGATGGATCACTTCTTGGCAATGTTCATCAATAGCCAAGAAGATATATCAATCATACTGAAAAATTCATTCTCGAGTATTGACACATCTTGCAATGGAAAGATTTTGGTCTTCTTACATTGTCCCTAACATGGGAGGATAATATCAATGATTAACAGTAAGGATTCAAGTTTTGAAGTCCTATCAATTGAGCAAGAACAAGCGAGTGAGAATCAAATCCATGTTCCATCAGTGTCATTTGGTTTCTTGTCTTCCTTAAACCACCATTTAGTAGAAGAGACTTACAACTTCTGCTAGACAACAGTTTGTGGTCATCTTAAACCTCCATTTAGTAGAAGACACAAGTTGGCTTCTGCTAAACAAGATTTTTTGGTCATCTTAAACCTCCATTTAGTAGAAGACATCAACTTCTTCTAGACAACAGTTTGTGGTCATATTAAACCTCCATTTAGTATAATACATCAGCTTCTACTAGACAACAGTTTGTGGGCTTCCTTAAATTACCACCACCATTTAGTAGAAGACATGATATTCTACTAGCCTTTTGGATTGTGGTCATCCCAAAACCGCCAGATTCAAAGATCACATTCAGCCATTCACAACTATCCACTTCCAAATTTCAGCTATTTTCTTGTACTCACATACACCCCTTTGTATTAAAGGGGGGAATGTTGGAAACCTAATCCATTTAGAGTTATGGTATTTTGTGCTACTCACTTAAGAATGAATATGAAAAGTCACAAGTGAATATGAACGGTCATCAGGAAACCAAGAGACCACTTGGAAGATGAATTCAAAGGTCGAGATCATGTATTTATATATGTATCAAATTAATGAAAAGTATTCCACGTTGATATACATTTGTGTGCATTCTAACAGCCTAGATGTAGACATTTTAAAGATATGTTCACAGACAATTTATTTGCCAAATGTAACAACTAAATCAAACATCCATAGTTATTTGAAAACTAGTAGAAGATGTTAGAGGTTAGGTTGTTTACACTTACTCTTTACAATTTCCAAGGAATGTAATAGTTTCACTTTTGTTATGTGAATGTCATTTTTAAATGTAATAACTGCATTCTTTATTTTTATCATATATAATATGATATTTTTTTTTATCTATTTCTCATGAATTTTATTTCCATATAAAAATAGGATAATTTTTCGAGAAGAAATGTTTGTAATTAACTCACCTAAAAAGCATGGAAGACAAATAACACACATTGATGCATTTAAATTGAACCTAGATGATACAAATATTGAAGAAAGTGTTGATTTTGAGGTTGAGATTAATATTGAAGAAGTTCTTCCAAAAAATAAAGGCAAGGGGTAGCTCCTAAAAGATTATCTAAACATGGATGGAAGTTAGGACACAAATGGGTGTATCCTATAATAGGTTCAAATGGTGAAGAGCACATCAAGTGTTCATGGTGTGTCAAATTCAAAGGAGATACACCATATGCAAGGGAAAGTAGTAGTGCAATCCAATTAAGTGGATTAAATGGTCATGTTGTAACTGAGACTCATAAATGTTCAGTTCAACTATTGGAGAGTAAATCGAGGCAATCATATTTACCCATCACTAAACATGTTGACCTCAAGTTGGAAGTTGAGAAATCCAGAATAATGAGTGTCATGGAAACTATGTATTTTGTGGCTATAAAATATTTACCTTTAAAATTGTATAAATACTTATGTGACTTGCATAAGTACAAGGCAAAACCTAATATGTCTTTAACCAATGAATATTCTTCACATACTAATATTACATCTAGAAAAGAGTTTTTACTAGCAGCAAAAAAGGTTTACTAGAAAAAATTGAGGGTAGAAATTTGTTTCAGTCTTTTTTACTCTATTTTGGTGGATGAAATCACAAATAAAACAATGGAAGGACACCTTATTGTATATGTTACATATCTAATGGATGGAGGAATAGGATCACGTGCAACAAAATTCATTCTTCTTCTAAAAATCAAGGACAATATTGCACAATCAATGTATGAATCTCTATCATAATTATTATCCGAAATGGATTTATCAAAATATAAAATTGTGGGATTTGGGTCAGATAGATATTCATCTATGAAAGGTATTCATGGAGGATTGGTTGCTAAGTTTCTTCGTGAAGTGACTCATTTGTTATGCATTCATTTTGTAGCATGTCATGAGGCATTAGCTATAACCAATGCTTCAAATTATTTTCTTGAGTTTAATTATATTGATAAGTTGGTCAATAAAGTATATTATTGGTTGGAAAAATCTACAAAGAGGCATGAAGAACTTAAAAGTTTAATGGACTTATTTCAAATTCATAAGTTACATGTACTTCAAATTCATCAAAGCCAATGGTTTTATATGAGACAGGTGATGAACAAGTTTGTCAAAACTATGTCAGCATTATTAAAAGAATGGAAACATGATAACAGATAGGTGTATGAAATAGGAACAATATTTCAAGTTCATTTTTGTAATCCTGTGTAGGTGGATGTTCTAATTGAATTAAATAAGTTAAGTCGGAGATTTCAAGAGGAACGTATTGATATAACATCTATTGGTATGAAATTAGATGTGCTTATTGAACTTCTTCGCAAAAGATTCTTGTGAGATATGTTTGGAGTAGGTCCTCTACATGTTTTATATTTGTTGACGAAATTGGAACATGGAAAATTGGAGTTTATTGATAATATAGGTGCTTCACATGTGCATATGTTAAAATTTGAAACTATACCTAATACATTTGGATCAAGTACTATGGAAGATTGTGTTTACTTGGGTAAAGCTTTTGTCCAAAATTTGTTGATTGTATCAATGACATATTTACAAATTTGATAATATTCAATGTAGAAAAATTATTCAGTCCCCATTCTTACTTTGAAGAGAATGAAAGAAACTCTCAAACAAAATGATGGTTGAGACATTTATGTAAAAATTTTGATATTGGAGACTCACCAATAATTGATACAGAAAAATGTGAAGGTGAAATGGAAATTTTTATTATTACTCTGCATCGGGCATATTCAAAGAAAATTTTTGAGCATGGAAACAATGTGAAGGATAACATGATGTTAAAATATTTGATGTGCTTAACCATAGACAATATCACAATATTTTCACCTAACCATAGGCACGCAGCCACCCTCGAGCACCATAACCTTTGCTAGATAGAATGATTATGGAAGTAGCACTAGAACCAACAGATAACCAAGAGAGTGCATCTTTCTCCAAAGATAGCTCACCATACAGAAAGTCCCAAAAAACCATAGAACAAGAACAATACTCAATTGCAACATTTGTAGTTGCATTTACCAAGAATACCACCAATAATATCATAATACCACCAAGAATGTCACCAAGTATATCACCAAGAGATACTAGAAGGTAGGGTGCATATCTTAGGGTAGATAGCGCTAGAGAGATAGACCAAGAATCACCCCAGAGGATCCACCTTCCATTCTTGCAGCTGCAGCTCCAAACTTATGCTATGCTTGAGAGAGTGAGTGAAGTGAGTGAGTACAAATGAGCTCAAGCACCCTCTATTTATAGTGGTTCTTTTCACCTTTCTGGGTCGACTTGTCCTTTTAGAATTTAGTACTTAAATATTAATTCTTTTACTGAGATGACTTGTCTTCTAGGGTTTTTACACATCTGTTTAGAGTTTTTCTTGCTTCCACGATATTCTATTCTAGCCAAAGGTTACACATGGAGGTTAATAACTCCCACAACTACCATAATATCAACACTCCCTCCTAGCTAGGGAGTATTAACTGTAATGGTCTCAAATATATCCATTCATTTCACGTGGTATGGGAAAGGATCTCATAGTCTTTCATACCATTCTACAAGTAGCATCATCATAGCCACACAGGCTATCTCATGATCATGCAAATCGAGTCATGAGCATCATCATCACTATCCATCTAGATGGAAGTGACCTCCAACATTATTGGTTAGCACACCATCCTAGGAAACACCTTCAACACTACTGGTGGTCTCCATGGAAATCCAGTAGTGATCTAGGTGGATATCAATGGCCACCCACCTTGTCCAATTGGCTCAAAACAACTTTCTGGCAATTTTGGCAATTTACTATTTTTAGCAGGTTTTAACTTTCGGGGCCATTTTGAGGGCCTAAATGAAGGTTTTTCAAGATAAAGGTTCTCAATGATAGCCAAAAGAATAATTGAGACCCCAAAATGAATCTCCTCGACGATACCTTTACAACGAGCTATCATACGCCTAAAACGGAGATCGTATACAAAAGTTACGACCCCGGGAAGTTGATGTACTAACTTACCCAAACGGGGCCCACATGAATTTTGGCGCTTCTTCTCCTAGGGTTAAGTTTTTGGATGTCTAAGACTTTTGGCATTCCTGTTTATTTTAAAAAGGACTTCAGAGCCTCATTGTAATCATCTTCTTGTGAATGCGAGTAGCCGTCACATCTCTTCTCAGAGATAAGCTGTCACCATTCTAGCGAGTCTTTCACTCTGTATTTTTACAGTCTCTGTACATTTATTTCATTAATAGAAATCGTGCATTACTATATATATGTGTTTATGGTTGCATCTCTTATACATTTCTGTTATATTATTGAATATCTGCGATATCTCTGTGCATTTCTTTATTATATCTCCGATCTCATTTTGTGCCGAAAATAATCTGGATCAGTGGTATCAGAGCAGGCTGCTCTTGATCATTTTTTCAGTGCATGTCCCTGACGAGGTCCGGTTATAGAAAGTTGGGTCTTGAGCTTGTCTCTCTTGAAGACAATCTCTCTCGCACACCCAAGAAACCCTCAATGGTGAAAGAAAAGAAAAACGACGAAGCAGACAATCTTATCAATCTATTGCTTGAGCAAGCTCTCACGCGACAGAGGGACGAAATGATGGATAATTTTGCCCACATCCTTCAATGTCTGCTGATAGCATCAGACGCATCTTCATCAAGTGGCCACTTTGGAGGCACCTCGCCTTTCAAGGTACAAGTTTATTTTGATATTCCTGTACTTGAAGGACAGATAGATACAGAAGCCCTAGAAAAATGGTTAACTCTGCTAGAAGGTTATTTCTCTGTTCACAATTTTTCCGACAAATAAAAGATCACCTTCACAATCCTTAAAGCTCTCCCTCATGCCAAACAATGGTGGGAAACTTACTTGGAGAAAATTTCCACAGAGGAGTCTGGAATATATGGGGTCGATCTCACTTGGGATTTTTTTGTGGATGCGGTAAAGGAA
>SNQJ01S0127585.1:26220-42893 GCA_010110895.2 Picea sitchensis
TTCCATCCAATAGATCACAATAGTGTCAATCCATAGTAGTACACAACTATTTTCCAGTGGTACACAACCACTCCTAGTGGCGCACAACTACTATCTAGTGACACACAGTCACTACCAGTGGAACACATCCACCATGGTAGTACATAGCTATTTTCCAGAGGCATACAGTCTCCATTGCAATCAACTAATAGCTACACAAGCTATAACCATGTAGTACAATAGTCTCTTGGCATCAAATCATATCATCATCTGCATCAACTCTCAAGGCCATACTACATCTGAGTAATCGAGCATGATGCTAAATAATTCATGTGTTGAACTTAGTGCACTCAGCAGAGTGTCTCGCATAAATAACTCACTCAACAGAGCGATACATGGACCATCCTTCTAATCCGGACATATGTCCTAGAAGAATGATTGTCCCAAAAGATGATGAATTCTTTGCAATGGGATACAAGGACCATTCTTCTAATCCTGACATACGTCCTAGAATAATGTCAATCCTCCCAAATGATGAAATCCATGCCATGGGCTACAGAGACCATTCCTACAAGAATTTCAATCTCATACTATTTTCTAATCGGGTCACCATATGTACCATAGATATCAATATCTACCCATATGTGCCTTAGAAATTATCAGTCTAGTATCAACCACCCTAATCGGGATGCCATATCCTTAGGGGGAGGACTATTCAACCTGATTGGGCCATTAAATGTACCTTAGGATAATATCGGTCCTGGACCATTTTCCTAATTGGGCCACAATTTGTGCCTTAGGAAAATAGTAGTCCATGATACTTCAACAATTTGTCAACTTGGACCATTCTCCATAGGGAAAATGTCAATCCACTAGCAATTTGTTCTTCCTGGACCATTCTCTGCCTAAAGAATGTATGTCCACCATTCTAGTCCCAAATAATAATGCATGAGACAAATATCCTTCGTATCAAATTAAAAGGATAACTCCCTCTTACATAGAATAATGAGAGTCTCTACACCTGTCGGAAACAAATCATCAACATATAGTAGCAAGATCATAGGTGCATCATTCACAACCTTGTAATAAAGGTTTGAATCAGCATAGCTCTTGGAAAATCCAAGTCTCATCAAGTAACTATAAATTTGTGCATACCAAGCTCTTGGAGCTTGCTTGAGTCCACACAAGACATTTTTTAATTTGCATACATGGGTTTCTCTCGGGTGTACCTCAAAACCTTGAGGTTTCTCTATGTATACTTCTTCCTCAATTAATCCATTGAGAAAAGTGGTCTTTACATCCATCTGATGTAAACTCCAACCCATGGATATTGCAAGAGATATGATGGCTCTAAGATAGGTGTATCCGGCAACTGGAGCTAACGTCTCATCATAGTCTTCTCCCTCATGTTGGGAGAACCCTCTAGCCACGAATCTTGCCTTGTATTTGTCGATACTCCCATCTACTGCATGCTTTATCTTGTCAACCCATTTTGAAGTTACTACAAACTTTCCTTCAGGTCTAGGTACAATTTCTCATACATCATTTTTCATGATGGATTGATATTCTTCCATCATAGCTTCCTTCCATTCTTCTTGACTCACAACCAAAGATCCTCAAGCATTCAACACTTGGCTTCTTTCCAAAGAAAGATTCTTCTAGAGTCATGTTCTTCAATATATGATGAAGACTTCTATTTTGGACATATACGGCTATAATAATTGCTTCTCCCCATAGAAACATGGATAGATTATGGTCATTCATCATTGCCTTGATATATTCTTCAATGGATCGGTTCTTTCTTTCTACTGCATCATTTTGTTGAGGATTGTATGGGAAAATTAGCTCCCTCCTAGTCTTGGTTGCTTTTCAAAAAGAAACAAGCTCCTTGGAGGTGTATTCTCCTCCATTATTATATCTTGATTTTCTTGTATCTGAGTGAATGATGTCCAAAAACTCCTTTTTCTTTCCACGCTTCCTTTAGAATTGGTGCTTGGTGAGATCACCTTCCTCACCACTTGATGGAATCATTTGCTCCATGTTTGCAACTGTCATTGTAGCTCCTTCTCAGAGCTATCCCCTGTGACCTTCCCGGAAAAAGAACAACAAGATCAAAAGTATTTCCAATAGCATTTTCATATAAACATATATATGGATCATAGAATTACCATGGTGACCTTCCTGGGAACAAGAAATATCTTCTAGAGGAGATGTTAGTTCATCAAACAAGTGCAATAAGCATCTATATCAATAGTACTTACATGCAACCAAGTATACCTAATAGTAATAGAATCTTTCAAATATTGTTTTCACAACTATAGTGTTTACTTGTACTATAGCAACTATCAAACTTGAATTGTGCAAATTGAAACTTAACAATTTGATCAAGCAAACCTAGAACCTAGAGCCTCAACTGCTTGTTCCTCTGAATGTATTGAATCCAATATCATTGCTTGGGCAAGGTCTCTTGTACATTCCCTGCAAAACATACTCATGCTTTGTTGGACAATATAACATAAAAATCATATACAAGTGCATACCTTTGAAATTTGTAGTATCGTTCAGCTTGTCTTCTAATCTAGAACTACACACCATCTTGAAAAGAAGAGGTTAGAAATTGAATAAAAAGGGTTCAATAATTAGAACAAGCTAGAAACCCTGAAATTTCAACTTTGACCACAAAATCAATTTTTGACCAAAAGTCAACCTTTTGACTTTTTGACCAGTCAACCATTGACTTTGACTTTGACCAAAAACTCAAACTTGACATTTTTGTTGGTTGAGGAAACCAGAGAGTGCGCTAGGCTAGGGCACACTAGAATATCCAAAAATTAGGTCCAATGCTTCAATTAAGGTCCCCAAAGAGTTGGATTAGGGTTTGTTACAATTGCAAAATTAGAAACCCTAGTTGCAGCTGCAACTGGTGCTACAACAAGCTTGACAAAGAACTCTCACTCTACCTTCTAGTGGTTAGAATGTTCTGAAGGTATTGTGGGCCCATAACCTATTAAAATATTCGATGTTCTCATTTAACCATAGACAATATCATAATATTATCACCTAACCATAGGCACGCAGCCACCCCCGAGCACCATAACCTTTACTAGATAGAATGCTTCTAGAAGAAACACTAGAACCAACAGATAACCAAGAGAGCACATATTTCTCCAAAGATAGCTCACCAGACATAAAGTCCCAAAAAACCACAGAACAAGAACAATACTCAATTAAGTTGCAGTTGTAGTTACCAAGAATGCCACCAAAAATATCAGAATACCACCAAGAATGTCACCAAGTATATCACCAAGAGATACTAGTAGAAGTTAGGGTGCATATCTTAGGCTAGATATTGCTAGAGAGATAGACCAAGAATCACCCTAGATGATCCACATTCCATTCTTGCAGTTGCAACTCCAAAATTGTGTTATGCTTGAGAGAGTGAGTGAGTACAAATGAGCTCAAGCACCCAATATTTATAGTGGTTCTTGTCACATGTTTGGGACGACTTGTCCTTTTATAGGCTAATACTTAAATATTATATTCTAGCCAAAGGTTACACATGGAGGTTAATACCTCCCGTAGCTACCATAATATCAACACCTCAGTCGTGTGAGTCTTACCCAAATTTAATGAAATTGTGGCAAATTGTTCTTACTCTTCTTGCTAGCATAGCTAATTGTGAAAACAGATTATTTAAGTTTAATCATATAAAAATGATGATGGATCTAGACTCTCTAGAAACATTAGACACTTTGATGTATTTATCTTTATCATCACCTCAATAATTACATGAGGTAGATTGGAACACAATTTATGAAACTTGGACAGATAACCTCTTTCACTACATGAAGGTCAGAATACGTTATTCAATTTTGTAATGTCCAATATTTTTAGTAATGCATTTAAATGAATATTTTATGTCAGTAAAAATATTATCACTATATATATTTAATTAAAAATAGATAAAGTTGTGTCAAATTATTTGAATTTAATTGTTGGGTTAATCATCCTTTTAATTACAAAATTTAATCCGATGGCTAGAAAGTGAAGATGCTGACATATTCTTCGTCTTACATTCAAATGGATGAATGAGATTTGCCTAATTAACTCTCTTGCATTTATCAATTCATCTGTTTATCATGTTTACTTTTTCACTTTTACAAAACATGATTAAGAATTTACTAGGTCAACTTATCAATTGCCACGAATCATGATTTAGTAAATCCAAACAAAATTACTTCAATTTAACATTTACCTCTTTAGTTTTAACATTTACCCAGCATCAATTAATGTGGCATATCCTTACTTATCTCTTCATGTCCGCTAGGTTTGGCCATCTCTCCCATTGATGTATGGATCACTCGACTGGATGCGCGTGGCAATCTCCCATAGATGTATGGATCRCAGGTGTTATTTTCCACTTACGTTTCATATTTACTTGGGACTGGATGTGCATGGAAATGGAGGACCAGGTGTCCTAGCAGTGGTGTTTCATATTTCCCTGGACGTGGATGAGCATGGTGGTGTCCTAACRTGTTAAATTTGAATAACTCCCAAAAAAAACTCCACCCAAGGAATCCGTGACAAACTCTAGACAATCCAACCACCCAAGGAATATGTGCCTGCCTCTGAACCTTATCCGTCCCAAAACCCTATTCTTTTCTCATTTGAATGGAATGATTAAATTTTCATATTTTTTTTCCAGATTCTATTGAATTTGGTAACTGTGCTTTACAAACACAGTACGTCCAAAAACCCTATTCTTTTGTCATTTTAATGGAATTATTAAATTTTCATTTTTTTTTGAGATTGTATTAGTTGTGGATTGGTTTTGAAGAATGGATTTTTAAATAATATAGATTAACAATTTTTTTAAATGATTTTGGAAATTTTATTTTTATTAAAATTTAGTTTTATAAAAATTTTAAGATTTATTGGAGTTAAAAACTTGAATAGGTATGAATATAATAGTTAAGAACATATATTTTCTCATTACAAGTTTAAATTCAAAATAAAAAGAGTGAGAATTTAGAGATATTGTATATATATGGTTGAACCAAATCTAACAGACTAGAATTTAGAAGATATTGTATATATCTGGTTGAACCAAAACCAATAGAGATTATATTAAAGGGTAGCTGCCATCTAACCAGACAATGAATTAATACCATCGAAATTTTATAAGTTTGACACGATAAAGTTCAAGCATGGAAAAATAAGCAAGGGTTCTATTTAAAGCCAGCCATAGCCTTTCTCAAACAAAAGCAGATTTGGACGTGGATTAATCATATTTACCTGGACTATTTCATAAGCCATGTCTACTAAACATTTATTAACATTTATTGTATCAGCCCTTTCACTATTCCACGAGATGTATCCGTCATTTCACGAGATGTATTTGTCGTTTCACTATGCCACGAGAGGCCAGGGAGAGGAGTGGATTAGCCTGTCGTTTCAATATGCCACGAGAGGCCAGGGAGAGGAGTGGATTAGCCTGTATATTGTGTTTACGTGTAGTAATGTTTCTAAGGCATGTTGAAAATTTATTTCTGCACAGATTTTCATGACGTGACAAGAAGAGAAGTGGAAATACATATAGGTGACCATTTCTTTCTGTTTATCATATTACATATCAAGAGAGGATACCATTGTTGATTTCTAACACAATTCTTGTGCAACAACAAAAGACACAGGAGGTTGATTACGAATTTTCGCTGCAAACACATTGAGGTATATTAATATCTGTTTTCTATGAATTGATATGCGCCTGTTTTCTATGAATTAATATATGTTTTAATATGAATTGATATGCAGCTTTTTAATATGAATTGATATGCGCCTGTTTTCTATGTTCAGATTTATATGCACCTGTTTTTTATGTTCAGATTTATATGCTTTTAAATAAGTGATTTCTACTACAACTATTATGCATTAGAAAGGACAAAAGAGGTCATTGGCACTGCATCAGTAAAGGACAAAAGAGATCGGTGGAAAAGACTGCAAACAGATTGAGGTAGGTTGATATGTATCTCACTTGCTTTTTCACAGTTTTATACGTTCACACTTCTGCAATCTTAGACTGTACATCCTTATTATGAAGCTGAGTAATCTTTTGACTATACATCGTTCTTCCCTGCTGCCACTTTAGAACCAAAACAATGACAATTGTGTAATCAATGTTAAATGATTAGAATTAAACGATGAAGTTGATATCCACCAGGAGCTAGTTGCATGTAATCGACAGGGTTCAACATTTGTGCTAGGGGTTAAACCTTTCTGGAATAATATTTAACATTTAAATTTAACATTCGACGGCAGCAAAAAATAACCAAAAGAATGAAAATTGTGTAATCAATGTTAAATGATTAAAATTAAACAATGAAGTTGATATCCGCCGGGAGTTGGTTTCATGTAATCGACAAGGTTGGTTGCATGTAATTCGGCATTTGTGCCAGGGGTAAAACCTTTTTGAAATAATATTTAACATTTAAATTTAACATTCGACAGCAGCAGAAAATTCCAGAAAAAAAGGAAACACTAGATATTCCAAGGTTGCATTCGGAATTCAATGTTTAAATAACATGCGAACCTACCTTCAGGAAGCATAGAATTGCGAACATAGTTGTAAGAAAGATAGTTCTTCTTAATATTATGAAGTAAACCAAATTTAAATTATAGGAAATGACATCTAACATATAACATATACACATGCAGTCTTCCCACACAATTGTACTCCAACCAATTACCAAAGAGCAATGTCATAGCTCCACGACCAGGTCTTGCAAATTTTCACTATAGTTCCTGTGCACTTAATTGCTCTATAAATTTAGCTCCCGTGTTTCGAACCCCTGACCCGTCCTTGTAAATTCAAGGCCTTTAGAATACTCATTTCTCAACAAGGGTTTAATTTAAGGCTTTGAATTTAATTCCATTGTTGATCAACATGAGCAAGCGAAAAGAACGAAGTTCAGTAGAGTTGTACAAGCGAACTGCCAAGTTGTCTAGGCAATGGGTGCTTAATGAATTTAAAAACCATTTACATTTTTTGTGTTACATATTTAAATATGCTTACTCAAAAGCTTTAGTATGGTTAATGTTGGATTATAGCCCACTATTTTCTGTTTTGGATTAAGAATCTGATCTTCTAGCCCTCTTTCACATTAAGGTAAACTAGAAATGGGTGACGTCGAGTTTACATAATAGAGATGTTAATATATAATTCAATTTGGTTTCTTTGACATGTTAAATGAGTTTACATGATATCTTGTCAATTTAGTATTTATTGGTGTTAATAATTATGCGGATTAGTAATTCACAATATATTTATTCAAGGATTGTTTATCTCTGGCTGAAAAACATAAATTACAGATAAATTTTATACAATTCTGGGTTTTAGCTTGAAATAGTTTGTAATCCGTACACTCTCTATGTCTATTCAAGAAACTCACAATTGTATTCTTGGAACTGTAGTGGGTGTGTCTAGACAGGTGGGTTCATACGCCAAAACTGGCGTGTTGGGTAAGGACTAAAAATCATATGAACTAAAAATTATTAAAGGTTGGTGTGACCAGGCCTCGGCCAAGTGAGATATTCATAGAAACAAACCCATTGAGAATGATCCTTAATCGATGATACTAATTCTATGAATTTTTCAAGCCTCGACTAAATTCCCAACAAATCAAAAACCCTAATTTCTATAAAATATTTTACAGGCCATAAACGAATGTTAATATTGGTGCAATATTAACAAGTATTATTCTATTTTGTTTTTGAGAATGTTTGTTAATTATTAGGGTCTTATTAACAAACCCACTGAGAATGATCCTTAATCGATGATACTAATTCTATGAATTTTTCAAGCCTCGGCTAAATTCCCAACAAATCAAAAACCCTAATTTCTATAAAATATTTTACAGGTCATAAACGAATATTAATATTGGTGCAAGGCTTTTATGTAAATATAAGAAATGACATCTAACATATACACATGCAGTATTCCACTATCTTTGTAAAATAGTATTAAATGTGCATTTGAATTCATTACAATTGAATTCCCACACAATTGTACTCCAACCAATTACCAAAGAGCAATGTCAATTTACACTTCGAGATTATATAAGGTTTATATTGAATCACAATCATAGCTCCATGACCGAGTCTTGCAAATTTTCACTATAGTTCATGTGCACTTAATTGCTCTATAAATGTTTATCTAATCCCAAACATAGTTGGAACTTAGAATCATCTTGTGGTTCTTCTGTTGGGTAAATTGGAAAATTGAAAATGTAGTAGATAAACCCACTGAGAATGATCCTTAATAGATGATACTAATTCTAAGAATTTCTCAAGCCTCGGCTAAATTTCCAACAAATCAAAAACCCTAATTTTTATAAAATATTTTACAGGCCATAAACTAATGTTAATATTGATGCAAGGCTTTTATGTAAATATAGTGAAAGGAAATGTTTAGAAGTATGCAAACAAAAGTAGAATGTTATAATATTTAACAATACACTGATTAAAAATTTAACTTGCAAAGAAAATTCACAATTTGGTGTAAAGTTTTATGTCCAACTTGAGTAGAACGAAATTGTTCAAATTGTCATCTGAACAATTAAAATTGCAATATTAATGGTTTTTGACTATTAATGGATAGGAGCATTCTGCAATCACTTTATTCTTATATGTAATGTAATTTTGTTGTTTATTCTTTCATTGTTTCCATGAGATAGTTATATCAGTATTTAGACATTATTATTAATATTAATATTATGTTTACACATTTAAGTTAGAGTTAGAGACAAATCTTAATATTAAAGTATTGAAAGAAAAATTATTACTCTTGTTATAAATTTCAATTATTGTTAATAGTTATTAGAGATACTATTATATTGGATTATATTGAGATTAGGGTTAGGGTTATTCCTACTAAAATTAAGGTTATCATTTTATTAAAGTTAAAGTTATTTATATAAAATAAAATAAATAAAAAAATTAATAATAAAATAATAATATTTTAACAATGATTAAAAATTTAGATATTGCAGTAATAATAATTTAATTAAAAAATTATAATTTTTTAATCACTGTAAATACTTTATTAATATTAAGTATTATTCTATTTTTTTAAACTTTAATACTTTATTAATGTATATATGTTTTATTAAACTATTAATAAATAATTTTTAGTTTATTTTTTAGCAATCTATTTATTTAAATATATTAATTTATACATTATTAATACATTAATTAATTAAGACATTAATGTTTTTTTACATTTATAATATATAATTAGTAATTAATTAATTTTTAATCATTAAATAATCATTTATCATTAATTAATAATTATAAGCAAAATTACATAATAATTTATTTTTATTTAATTCTTATTAATTAAATAATATGTGTATTTTGAATCCTAGATAATCAATTTAAAAACACTATATTGGAGATTGGTCCTTTTCATTATGTTAAATATTGATTCTTTATGGTGGACACATTAGTGATAGAGACTCTCTCGAAGTGGTTGATGTTTGTTAATTTTATGCTTCTATTATATCTTCATAGTTTATGTTTTTTTTATATGTAATAATTTTGGTATTCACATTATTTATTGATTGGATGTATTTTAAAAATTATACAGGTTTTAAATATGCTTGATACATATACATCCTTACATTTAATGCTTATATTAATTTACTTCGTTTTTTCTTCATATGTTTCATTTATTTTGCAATATTWATGTTTTTATTCATTGTGTTACTCATTAAAGGTTTAATACTTAACATTTCATTAAATAATACTTCTATTCACTCTGCTCATATTTTGTCATTGTTAGGCAAGTTCAACATACCATTATGGATCCTGTTGGAGCCGCCTTTGTTTTTTTTTTAGCCTGTCTCGAATTTCATGTCTTAATGCTCGAAATCGAAAGATGGTTTTCGAATTTTCCATCTGTGGTTTCAAAATCTCTGAAGTCTTATCACGCGAGCAGCGATAGTTGTCGTACTCTCGAGGCGAGTTCTACTTTTCGTCAAATATTTTTCCCCCTTTGTTCTACCTTGGGATTTCGTATGTCGGATGTTATAGATCACATAGTTCACAAGTCCCGAACAACGAAACGGCGAAATCATTTTAAAATTTTACCCAAGTCAGTAACGAGAGTAAAATTTCCCTAAATTACGGTTAAGCATCACCGGGATTTTGTGTCTCGGTGTTTACTAAATTCAAAAGTCTTACTGTCACAACCCCGATAGCCGAAACCACGAATTTCTTGTTTTAGTAACTCGCGTTAAGGTTAAAGGTAAAAGCTTAGCCGTGGTTAAGTTCTGTCAGAAATTCGCAACTCGACGTATTTTCTTTTAAAAAGCTACACTGTCAAAACCCCGAGTCGCGAAGTCGCGATAAAGATATGAACATAATTAATTAAACCTTTAATCCGATTTTATCCTCCCTTTTAATTAAAACATACCATTGTGATCTCGCGGTTTCGCAACTCGGCATACAAACTTCCCGGAAGTTATACCTTCGAAGCTCTGAGTCGCGAAATTGCGATATAAATAATCACGTAATTAATTAAGCGCCTAATCACAATTACGTTTTTATTGACCAAAGTCAATCATCGCAAGTTCAGGTGTTAGAGGTTCAAAGGGTTAAAGCAAAGATTCTTGATGCAACGAGTACCGAAAGATTAATTAACTTTGGTAAAACATGATTAATTGAACTAAGCCAGTATTTCCTGTGATTTGATGCATGCACAGTTTACGAGGCAGTCTTAATTCTTCCTTATGCCAACTGACATTTCAAGCCACCAAAATTTATGGTATTAATTAGAAACAAAGCGAATCGACGAGCAAAGATTGGGTTTTTATTGTTAAATTTATATTTAAGCATGATTTGACCGATCTGTTCTTAAAAAGTACAGAGTTTTCTAATATATAGAGTTGTTATTCGTTATAACAATTCATTTATATATTATGCAGAGCACACTTTTCTCAGCGAACTAATTTCTGTATGTATACATATTTTTATCGCAGAAGAGCTAAAGCAGGATCTCCCGTCATGGCCCCGCGAAAAGCGTCTAAATCCAACGTTGAGGTTTCAGGACAAGGTTCGGACGTCGCTGATACTTCACCTCAAAGTGTCGACTCTGTCTCGAACTGGTCGTTTGTTTCTGATGTTCTACAAACCAAATTAGTGGATTATTCGGATCGTCGTTCAATCGAGAATGCATAAAGTAGTGGCCAGGCCACGACTTCTCCCTTACTATGATATGGTCCGGTGGGCATTAGACCATGTGGACATTCCAACTAGAACCATCATCAATGAGCAGAAGGTCACCATCGGGACTTTCAGACCCGAACAATTGCAAGTTATGTACAAGTTGCCCACCGTGTATGACCTTACTTATGATGTTGAATTCTTGGAGAAGTTCAAACAAAAGGAATGTGTGCAATATGACAAGACTATGTCCAACTTAATCAGAGATTGGGTTTCGCACCCTGCGAAGTTCAAGGCAGACAGTAATGGTATATATTCAATAGCTTCCTTGGAACCACAGTTCAAGTATATAGCTATGATGACCTGCAGATTATACGGAAGAGAGGACACCTCACATTTATTTCTTCAATGGGTGCCTCTAATACATCAAGTCGCCAAAGGTTGTTCCTTCGACTGGGCGAAAATGTTGTTTGATAGCCTGACCAGTCGAGTTACAGAATATCGGGCACAGAAAGAGAGCGGAAAGATTTCTTCATTTTTTATGTCTGCATACATTANCCTGACCAGTCGAGTTACAGAATATCGGGCACAGAAAGAGAGCAGAAAGATTTCTTCATTTTTTATGTCCGCATACATTATGGACGTCGTGTGCTTTCTAACACCCTTTCCCTTAATAAGCTGGAGTTGGACTCCAGCAAAAGCCAAGCCCATCCACGTCTATCATTCAAAATTGTGGGAAAACAAAGTGGCAGATTTCATATATGAAATCTTTAACTGGGTAATGGTACCACTGCATGTCACTATTTTCGGCCACCCGCCACCCAGGATCTCAGACAGTATAGTGATGAATTTGAGCAGTATAGATGACTGGTATGTAGAAGCCGAATTCTCATATCTCAGATTTTTCGGGGCTTCTGTTCCCCCGCATGCATTGCCATTATTCATCCCCGACAAGATGGCTTGTTGTGAGGTTGCTAGACAAACAGTAATCAGTGGCATAAGCAAGGAGATTAAGGGATATTCAAAGAAGGTATGGCCACCTTTTCCTGTTCATTTAAATTCATATTCTTTGTTAGATTTCGGGCATGCTAAAGCTGAGGCAACAGCCCTGGAAGACCTAAAATTGGTTCTTATTGAATTCAAAAGCACGATCTGCAAAGGGTCGTAAGTAATCATTTGGTCAGTTGCAGACTCAAGAGATTCAAACACGAAAATTCGACCTCGGATGACACTTTCTGAGGCGCAAGATCTTATGGCGAGATTTTATCTTGGATACAAACCCTGACACCTGAAGAGAGGGTCGATGTTCTAAAATTCCAAGAACATCGACACAGTTGTCTTCCCGCAGTATTACGGGGTGAGAATCCGAGTACATCGGAAGTGAAACAAAAATATGCCGAAGGCTCCAAAGATGCGACACCCAATCAAGAAAAACACCAGGACGGGGAAGAGCAAACTAAGAGTCCGAAAGTAGAGATAAAGACTCCCGACCCGCCGAAAAAGCAGACTCTGATTACTACTCTGGGGCAATCAGCCAAGCAAATCAGAGACTCCATCGCATCCATTACTCCCTTGCAGTCAACTCAGGGAAATATTGACGCAGGGTGGATTTTAAATGAAGAATTGAGGCCTATAAGGGTGGAAGATCTCCCTCCAAATGAGTTCTTCTTTGATAAGAAGAGAAAGGTTGTGGTAAAGAGATAATTCTATCAGGAAGGGGAATCGACAGCCAAGAAATACAAAGTATTGACTGATGGGAAAGGCAAGAAGAATGAACAGTTCACGACAGAAATAGCTGGGACATTAGGGGCATATTCCACAGCGAATCAATTTTCAGTCGGGGTTTTGAAAAACCAGCTGAAACGAAAAAATTTCCTCATCAAACCCCTAGAAGCCAGACTAGTCATAGCAGAGGAGGCTGCCAAGGACCAGGCGAGTGTAGGGATAGAACAAGCAAGGTTGGCCGATAAAAGTGAGATAGAGTTGCTCAAGACTAAGCTCAAACAAGCAGAGCTGGTGGTTCGGAATGGTCAGATACAAGCGGGCCAGCAAAAAGACTTGATCGAACAGCTACAGGATAGAGTGGAAATCGCCGAAAGTGAAGTTATAAATATCGAGATGTTCCAGTCCCAGGTGATGGAGATTCGGAGCAGAGTTTCTGCAGCCCAGCGAAATTTACTCGCCAAGGTAGAGGTGATTCGGGACAACTGCTTACTTGTTAATCAAGTTTTGGAAAATTTATCTGTGAGAGAAAGAGAAGTTGGAGCAGCATGGGTCGCTTTTCAAGAGGTTGTGATAGATACAAACAACAGGGAATCGGGAAGTACTCCCAGGTTTCCCATTTCGGAGCAGACCAAAGGAAATATTTTATTAAAAGAATGGGAGCACAGTATCTCAGAAGGTAAGTTGCAAGCTAAGAGGGTAACGAAATCTTTAGAAGATGCTTTTGGTGCTATAGATGGTAATCTATTAGACATTGATAGCGAAGGTAATGCTGAGGCATTAAGTCAAATGAATATAGTGAAAATCTCACTTGATTTAAATGAAAAAGAGGAAAGATATTCGGCCGAGATCTCACAAGTAACTATGGCAGACATAGTTCAAATAGATAAATGTATGATTAAACCAAGTGTGCAATTGTGCGTTATCGACATCATAGATAGAAAGATGGAAGAAAGGTTACCGCAATTAGCCCGATATTGTTACTCTTTTGAAGCCAATTGTCAAGCAGAACCGTCAAGGCTGATATCTCGACTAGTGGAAAGATGTGTCACTTGTACCGAGCATGCTCGAGGACAAGCTTCTGGCACCAAATAAAGACAGAGATGAAGAAATGGAACGATTTCTCTCCTCCTTATCATAACTGAAAATTTTACAACGATTGAGATTCCATCTTATGTAAAACTGTATAAATATACCATAGAAAGAAAGAACCAAGGCTGGACCTTTTTGTGTCGATTGTAATAGAGGTTTTCCATTTTGAGAGTTAATATAAAGCAAATCTGAAGATTCTCAATTCCGTCACGACTGTGTTATGAGTTTGTTTCCTTGTATCTCATATTTCGTTTCATTTCATATTTGTATATGATGAATGTTTCGCTATAATTTAGTACAACCTCTACTATAGTGAATGAATTTTGGTTTTCTATATTGTTTATTGTTTTTCCTCTGTACCAGCTATCAGCAGGTATAAGACCAGTCAACACTTTCAGAATTCTATATATATATTATGCTTCATCGGGTTATTTCTTTACATTTTTCTTCTTCTGTTTATACGTGAGATTCTCCCTTGATAGGAGCCTTACTCAATAGACAGCTTAATCTTTTCTCCCACCTCATACATTTTTACTAAAGTATAACTCAGTTACGGGAAAGGGCCTTTGGTTTGCACCCCTTTTTCACTCCTGAAACCGTAAACTCTCTTTTATACGACTGAATTGAGACAACACTTAATTTCCCATTGAGGTTTTCTTATTTTATTGTTCCTCCATGACTGTCCCTGTATCAAGACAGCCTAATATTGAACCCGGACTATCCGATCAAACACATATTTCCTTAAACCTTTTCGATACTATTCTTAAAACAACCACTACCCGGGTTGAACTCAAACGTTCATGGGCAGCGATTGAACGGGATATAAACATCTAGGAACAACTGGAAGCTAGACAACGCCAACATAGAAATCATCCCTAGTTTCCCTTGCCGAAGGTTGATGTTTCTTCCTTCTCTACCCTTTACTCACTTTCGGATGCCTAGACACTATACTTCTAAGCCTTAAGTACAGACTCTGGAACAACAGATCCAATAGTGTGGAGTTGTTTGCCATTCCAAATTTTGGAGCTGATCTTTTTTTGGCTCCATTTTTCAGTATTAACAAGATTTAGGACAGTTTGTAAACAATGGAATGTTGTTCTGCAAACCCCTTCATTCCATTTTCAATGCCATCAAGTTTCCAACAATGGATTTGGTTTTCTTATTCCATTGGTCCATGGTGATGAAAGTTACTTCCTGGGAGCATACCTTAATCAAACTGGTCGCATATGTCATTTTCATGTGCCATTTATAGATTCCACATACACAATTGAATGCACCGTTCGATGCATGATATTGTTATCTTCACCAACTGGATGCTCCCTTGCAAAAAATTATTTTGTGATGAATCCATTTACCAAGTCATTCAAAAATTTAGGTTCTATATGGGTTGGAGACGGGGGCTTCTTTAMACTCTTGGAGAATATCAGTGCTARAAAATATGAATGGGTTGTTTTGAAACATATTTGCAGAAAAAACCAATCAAAGTATTTCATTTGCAGTAGCCTTGAAAATGTTTGGCGGAGGACAACCATTCCTTATGGTGGGACTACACCTCCAAAAGAGGCAGTGGTATATAAAAGTAAAATCTATTGATTGTATTTGGACACAGATTATGATGACTACCCTCGGTATGGGTACACTATATATTGATTGGATATTTCAAAGAATCAATGGGGTTTTTCTTTTGTTCCAATCACAGACATACGTTGTATGTCTTCGTCATTATATAATAACCAACTTATATGCATCATCAATGATGGTTCCACCTCTGTTTGGTCTATTGAAGAAGTGGATAATTTTCAATTCGATCAGCCATGTATTGAACAAAGTTTGGACTATTTCGAGGATGATTGGGGATTCAAATGGAATTTGCCGAAACACCTTTCAACAGATATAAATCAAAAATGCCCTGGGTATCTTCCATTTCGAACAGTTGGTGGGATAGTATTGATGTGAAATAACAGTAAACTTCCAATCATGTTCTATGACTTGATGATTGGCTTATGTTTCCCAACAAATATCATTGATGTTTCCATTTTACATAACTATGGCTTGACATTTCCATTTCAAGGCCACTTCAATGATCTCATTGAAAAGGGGAATGTTTTTCTACTTCTACCAAATATGGATTCTGTTGATGACATTCCACCATTGGGAATAGATGTGATGTCTTAGGCTACTTGGCCTTTTAATAAGTAATATACAATATTATCAAACATGTTTTACTTGTTTCAGAACTGTTCTTATTCCATTATAAAATTTCAATTATCAACTGGTTTAATTTTTAAGTGCCCATATTATGGTTATATGGTTATCGCAATTTCACTTTTGAATTTTATTCCATTATGAATTAGTTTATTTTTAAAGTGCATTTTGTTATGGTTATATGGTTATTGCAATTTTACTTTTAACTTTTATTCCATTTCTTCTTTATTATCATGTTCATGTCACTTTATATATATTCAAATGTATCTAAATATGTTATTTATTTGTTGTTGTATTAATTCCATAATTTATTCTTCTTTATATGAATGGAATTTATATTTCTCTGATAATGTTATAAATGCGTTATTATTTCTGTGTAGTTGTAGAAATGTCCACTGAAGGAACAAGTAACCGTTCTACCAAACACAATAGATCACCAACATCACGTGAGAGGG
>SNQJ01S0127586.1:9344-22595 GCA_010110895.2 Picea sitchensis
TTATCCTCCTCAGCAAAGATGGAATACACTCCTAGGTCCTCTTCAATATAGTTTACATTAGGCTATGGGACACTCTCTATGTAAGGTGAAATACTTCCCTCTCTGAGGACTATAATGTTTTTACCATTCCGGTGAATGGATAAATCTGTCCTATCGAGCGAGAGGTATCCACCTGTTAAGGTTTGTCAATCTCTTCCCAAGATGATTGAGTAATTGCTTACTGGCATATCAATTACCTGAATACTAAAGGTTGTACTTATTTCAGGGTTTATGCACAAAAATAAGGTCACATCCTAATCTGGCACTCTTCCTTACCTCACATGTTGCTCCCTCATGGTGTTCCTCACAAAATTTACGCCAAATTTGAGGCAAGATAGCTTTAGGATGAAAATTATTTTCAATTGGGTTTCTAAAGGGAGGTGCAGAAGAGGATGAAGCTCCAGGGGTGAGAGGGAAGACAATCCCCTTTCTCTCATATGCTATCATACAATTGTTCATATCTTGTACTAGTTGTAAGAGGGAGGACATGTCTGTCTGTTTAACTGATTCTCCCTGAGGAAGACCTGTTCTTTCAAGTTGTTCTTCATACACTAAACAAGTATGCAGAGAAAAACTGAGATTATCAATGGCTTTTTCCTCAAGCCTATGATGGTAGGGGGAAGGTAATGCATTGTAGTAATGCATGAAAGCACCTTGGTTCTGAGGTCGAATGATTTTAGGGATTCAATTGCATAACTTAGTGAAACGCGAGTTAAAGGAATTGATCTGACCAATATATTGTATCTTCAAGATGTTCTTCTCATGCAGTAGAATCTTGAGTCTCAACTTCAAGAATTGTAAAAAAATTCCTTTGGGTCCCTTGAAGAAGTATCTCTCAGCTTGGTTGTATGATTCTATTATGTCAACAACAAACTCTATGATGCACCCTCCAATGGTGCTATTGAACCAATGATCTACTGCTCGTGATACAATTTTATCAACTCTTTGGAACTTCTTGATCAACTCCGACGTCCAAACCACAGGAGGTCTAGATCGGATCTCAAACTGGGTATCTGCTAATCTAGCTAGCCACTCATATAGCTCCTAATGGATTCCCCCAAAGAAAATTTTGTGTATATCAGTGAAGATATATTTCTCGAACCAATTATTTTTACTAATATTAGGGTTCTTTTTTTGGGCTTCAACGAAGTCCTTTTCTTGATCCTCTATCCACTTTTGAATCTCTATCTTCGATTCGAACCACCTTGAGATTCCCTCAAGAAGATTCATGTCCCGACAACAAAACCATTTTTTGGCACAGGGGAAGACCTAGGGTTCACAGGAGTAGATGTAGTCTCACTCGAAGCAGTTATGAGGGGGTTGTAGGACATAGATGTCTACAACCAAAAGGAATATCAAGTGGATCTAACACAAGAAAATCACAACATTTATATATCACTTATCAACTTGGATCTACCCTGCACATCTACTTATTAGATCTAGAACAGTAATGCAATTACAGATATCAATGACAGAGACAGAATACCAATCAGACACAACACAAAATATACATGGTTCACCCTCTCTCTAGGGCTACATCCACAAAACTATGCTATAATATATTAAGGTAAAGCATACAGTTCTTGTCTGCACTCTTAGCTAGCAGATCCTCTTTCTTCTCCTCTCTTTCTCTCCCCTTCCTGTGCACCTAGCTTCAGGATCGATCTTCGCACCCAACTGAAAATCTTACAATACCAGAAGGCTCTCACACTTAACGCTTCTCTCTCACACAACAATAATCACTCTTAATCCTCAATACAACTATACTCAATAATATTGTACCAACCCAAACTAGGTCCTCATGACCTTTATTTATACATTACAATAGTTCACCGACATCCTTAGGCTGAAACCTAGGTGTCCCAAAACCCTAGATACAAAAACCTTAGGTGTCTCAAACCCTAGGTCAATTTGACCCATATTTTCAGGGCTTCACCAGCCTGTCTTTCCTTCTTTCTCACGTGGTGCTCCAAAGCATCTAACAATGGATTTTTCCACTTTCTGAGTTTTCCATGATCCTTCTTTCTTGTTGATCTGTCACCCTTGATCTCCTCGTCCAACGACTTACTTCGCTCCGTATTTTATTCTCTTTTTCTCACTTCAACCCAGTAACAGTCACTGTGTCTTCTGCAAAGTTCACATTCTCCCTTTTCTTCCTTGATCTTCGCATACTTCCATAACCAAGGGAAAACAATCATGATTCACAGAGTATACCCGAAGGGTACTTCCATGTTCAAGTTTCACTTACATAGGTTAGTTTCTCTTGTGTCAATTGGCGTAATTGTCCTTCCTACTAGATAATCGATTGCTTGATTTATCTTTAGGAAAATTTTTAGTGTTTGTTTTTTGTTCTATGCTAGTCAAGCCTTACTGTGTCGTTTGATCATTTCACAAAGTGGAAAATCAAAAGATCCACTGGACGCGAAGGCTTCAAGGCCTGTCGCCGATTAATTTGGAGCCGCCTTCGCCATCGTTAAGGCGAAGACTTGATCAAGAAGGGTTGTTCGAAGAGACCCAACCATAGGAAACTGTGCTCGAGCCTGATCTATGAGGAGACTTTTTGACTCTGGAGGAACCTACCATTTTTCACCTTGGGACAGAATCTCTTAGGAAAAATAACCCTCTGATTACTAACTTGTCAGTGCTGGTCTTGATTCAGGTTGTTCCCCCTGAGGTGACATCTTCTGAGCACCATATAGTCTTACGAGCAGTAATGGAAGCAAATGTTGCTACTTTGTCCGAGAGTCCTCATACTCCCATTATGACTACTACTATAGGGGGCATCCTACCTCCTCTCCCACCTTCTCCAGTCAGGACCATAGTGGTATCAACTCCCTTAACTTCAAGCAATGGGCCAATAATGTTATCATCTACGACCACTATTCTATACTCAGAGCGTGTCAGACCCTCCTTTCTCATACAGGATGCCTAACTTTGATACCAACTTAGTTCTTACTTATTCTACCTTACAGACCATGGGTCTAGGGACATGGAGCTCAAAAGCTCTCATTCAAGGGTCAGTCAAGGGAACTAAGGTCCCTTTTAATGATATCCCTTACGCTGGGGGTCATATACCTCCTTCGTCCCCTTCGATCGGTGGTTCTTTTCAATATCCAATCGGGCCAAATGCTAATTATAGCTTGTTTGGTGGGGGAATTTTAAGACCTTCATCTTATACAATGTCGGTGGGATCTATGTCGTTACATGTGGATGCATTTGGGAACAATGTTTTTTCTTCGGTTGTTGTCTTGGCTGGGGGAAACCCTAGTTTTGGTCAACAAAACCTGGTGCAAGGTACTATTCCTTCACAGGGAATGACAACTGGAGTTTTCTCCACATAAGGTCTTTGGAATCCTTGGCAGGGATTGATTCCCTCGCAAGCAATGTCGGTCGGTGAAAATCCCTTCCATGCTCAATGGAACCCCTGGAAAGGCTCTATACCCATGTCCATCGGATCAACTGGGGGCATCCCCTTCCATCATCCTTGGAACACAATAAAGGGAGCAATCCCCGCATAGGCTATGCCATCCAATTTTGGGAGTCAGTCAATGACACCCCAATAGATGCAATTACCTTACGTTGGTCGAGGCCATGGTTTCTACCAAAACCCTGGACAACAGTACCAATTTTCCTGGAAAAATGTTTCCATTCAAAATCCAGGACCCTCTTTTCCTGTAAATAAATCACAACCAAAAATATCATTTCTGGCAATGTTACATTTGTCAGATTTGTCGAGATTACTGAATGACCCAATTTCTCACAATCCGCATTGGCCCCCCATGTTGACTAAGTTACCTTCAGATATTCTAAAATTTAAGGGAAATCCTGGTGAATATCCAGGTGATCATGTGAAGAATTTTCATTTATGGTGCTTATCAAACTCATTGAATGACGACTATGTCCAGTTTCTCCTTTTTCAACGCACTCTTATGGGGGGTGCTGCAAAGTGGTATATTGAGATCGATGGCTTGAGGTACTCTTACTTCAACGACTTGGAATTTGTTTTCCTAAACCATTTCCAGTTACCTGTGAGATACGATGCCAACACTGAATTGATGGACAACTTTGAGAAAACCATGGCCGACCACATCTCTATTCATATTCGAGAATGGCGGCATAGAAAGAGATTAATTAATGTCAAGGTCCCTCCTGATTTTTTGTCTGAGTGGTTCTTTAAGTCTTTGTTTCCCTGCATATCCAAGGACATTGCGACTGCCAAAGTGTTTTTAGAAGAGGAAGTGATTATGAGAGCCCAACAACTTGAACTGATCTACTCTTAATCTGGCATGCTCTACAAAATTTTTTGGGATGCGTCATGGTCTTCTCTCGATAAGGCCAAGAAAAATTATGGACCCCATGCCTACGGTATTATGGGATCAACACGAAACAAGTCCATAGACCTATTTCCAAATCAATTGCAACAATTTTCAACACAACAGACTGTGGTCAGCCAGACTCTGAGTTCGTTCGTTCCCCCTACCCATACGTCAAACATAAACAATGTGCAGTCCACGAACCCTAAGGATAAACAAAATTCTGAGGGGAAGAAAAAACAATGAAATAAGAAGGGTAAAGGGGATAAAAATACTACCAATAATGCCAGCGGGGGGAAAATGGAGAAGAAGAAGTCAAAGTATTCGTCTAATCTCTGCACGAAAGACTACCTGACGCATATGTTCCCTCGGCTTGCAGAAGGCCAAAAGCTATTAGCACAACAACAACCTATTGTGCTAACAAACCCTTTCCACAAGGGAAAAACATGGCTCGGGCTTCCGCATCCAAGAGCACGACAGGGGGTAGTCAGGGACACCCCGTGCCCACCAGTAACAATCTGACCATAAATATTTATATGATGAATGTTGAGGCTCATTTAGTGACCAGGGCCCGAGACTACGGAATGTCAGAATCTTTTGGGAGGGGCAAGGAAGCCACTAACCCTTCGAGTCCTCTCCAAATCGATAAGGTGGTGGGTGAAACAATGAATCACATCCCAAAAGGTGTGTTTAAGAAGGATTCTCATAATCCAAACGTGAAGGCCACCTAGAAATAATTCGTTGTATAAGATCTGGCACAGACCCCTTGTGCTATGTATGCTTTGGAGGTCCTCCAAAGTTTCCCCTCGTAGAGGAAATCTCTGTTATCCACCTTGGGGGTGATAGAGACTTGTAATCTAGGAGCGATTGTTTTCGATCCAGATGACTTAAAACCCCATCTTCCTCACTATGTGGCTTTTCAGATACTAGTGGCCTACACCACAACATATTTTACGTAGAACATTTTTTTGTATTGTGGTTGATGAGGGTGCCTCGACTTGCATGATGCCATTTTCATGTTGGAAGGCCATTGACCAACCTGAGTTGTCTCCATTGCCTACTTTTCTTATGAAATTCGACGGTCGATCATTTAGACCACACATAATTATTTCTTCCTTTCCTGTGCAGTTGGAAGGTAAAATTGTGTGTGACAAAGTTGAACTGGTCGATGTGCCTCTCGACTACAACTTGTTGTTAGGAAGAAGTTGGAATTATGCGATGCATGTGGTGGTTGCTACGGTTTTTCGAGTCTTGTGTTTTCCACATAATGGCCAATTTTCCTACTCTCATCCTGACCCTTCATCGGGGGCTTCCACAGTCTCGATGATTGATAATCCGCAACCTGACACTGTCAATTTAGGTGTCAATTTGTTTCCGTCATTTATGGGAACTTTTTATTACCCATTTCCTTCTAGCGATGTAAGGCTTATATTGGTTGTTCCTGACCAGCCGAGGTATGTAATTTTGCAACTACCATCATTTTGAACGAACTACTTTAATGATCCGTGGACTTTACCTTCTCCATCAGCTTCGATGGAAGGGATGGGGAATTGCGACATGACCATGCTCTTATTTGCAGCTGAGGTTGCGTATAAAATTGTCTCGCAGACTTCGACCAACCTCGATCCGACTCTCGCACAGGAGTTAAATCCAGTTCTCGAGCCTATTCGGGGTAAAGATTCTTTTTCCACTCAAGATACTTTAAACTTTGTCTTTCCCTCAGATGAGGTGATTCTCGAGACAATGACTGGTCCTGATAGAACTTGGGATGATATACATCATAGATATTAATTTCTTCCAGAGTTAAGGAGAATAGAGGTGGGATAATTTGTTTTGACCATGAATGGAGATAAGCCTTGTCCTATCAATCCTCTGGCTACACACGGAGTTTACGTCAAGGGTAACATGGAAATAATTACTACAACGATTCCAATAGATATCTCCAAAACCCTCGGCATTGTGGAGAATGTTTTCATCGAAGCGGAATGCTCCCCCAAAGAGATTTGAACTTACACTAAATTATTCAAAGAATTCCACAAAATTTATTCCCAGTCTTACGAGGAAACGACAAGCATCGATCCATGAATTTTCGAGCATGAAATTACAAATTATCCTAATGCCAAACCAATTTGACAGAAGGTTCATCCGGTCAATCCTTGAAAATTGGCAACAATTAAGGCAGAAGTAGAGAAACTTCTCAAAGCCGGTTTTATCTACCCTATACAGTTGACGAAATGGGTGTCAAACCCGGTTCTGGTTAATAAGAAACAGGGCACAATTTCCATGTGTATGGACTTCCATGATTTGAATAAGGCCTGACCAAAAGTTAATTTACCTACCCCATTTATCAATCAAATTGTCGATGAATGCGTTGGCTGTGAGGTCTTTTCATTCATGTATGGTTTCTTGAGATACAATCAGATTCAAATCAAACCCAAGGACCAACATAAAATGGATTTTATTTGTCCTTGGGGGACATTCACGTATCGTAAGATTCCTTTTGGCTTGAAGAATGCTGGAGATTCCTTCCAGCGGGCCATGTCTTTTTATTTTCATTACCTTAGACACACAGTCAAGGCTTACCTTGATGATATAGCATCACGCTCTCGCAAGAGATATGATCATCTCACCCATATTTGACTAATCTTTGAGCGATGCTGCTACTATAGGATTCGCTTGAATCCTAACAAGTGCATTTTCTTCGTGACGAAATGTCTTCTCTTATATTTTATTGTATCGACAACAGGGATCATGGTCGATCATGGCAAAATCCAAAAATTCATTGGTCTTTGCCAAACTTATTTCGAAACTTTCGTTTGAGTCTAGTGATATCATGCTTGAAGAATCACCTATTAAGGGATATCTTTTTCTAATTGCATCTTCGAACCCCTGGAATGGATATATACTTGTGTATCTCTAGACTTTGAAGTGCCCCGCTTCTACTTCCCATGATGAGCGTCGTTGAATTCGACATCAAGCGTGAAACTATCTTATACTCGATGATAGTTTGTATCGTCGAGGTGTAGATTTCATTCTTCAGCGATGCCTTATCCATGAAGAGGCAGAGCTCGTTTTGAACGACTATCACACTGGATCATGTGGAGGTCATTTTTCTAGGTTGGCAACAACCCAAAAGATTCTGTGTTCTGGTTACTTCTGGCCCTCGTTAATCAAGGATTGTGTGGAGGCAGTCAATAAGTACCACCCATGCCAGAAATTCTCTTGGAAGATGTAGGCACATCCTACTCCTATGTTTATTGTCATTGCTATTGGTACTTTCACCAAGTGGGGGATTGAATTTACTACATGTCACCTGGCTTCGACCAGGGGGCATTGTTACATCACCGTAGTAGTATACTACTTCACCAAGTGGGTCGAAGCTATGCAAACGTTCAACAATGATGGTGAAAAAATGACTCTTTTTGTCTTTAATCAGATAGTAGCAAGGTTCGGTATCCCAAAGGAGATTTTCACTGATCATGGTAGTCACTTCCAAAAACAAATGATGACCGAATTAACAATAAAGCTTGGGTTAAAAATGAACATTCATTTCCTTATTACCTGCAAGCAAATGGTCAAGTTGAAGCTGTGAATAAGTATCTCAAGACTATTCTTCAGTGAACGATCAATATGCCAAGTAAAATTGGCACTTGATGTTATATTCAACATTGTGGGCCTACCGAACGTCTGTAAAGACTTCCACTAGTTTTTCACCTTTTCAACTAGTATACGGGCTGGAAGCAATCTTACCTATTGAGTGTCATATTCCTTTATTAAAGTTGGCAGTGGAATTATTGTCAGACACTTCACCGCTTTAGCCAATGAGGCTAATAAGCAATGAGTCAAGTGTCAATATGATCGGTTCATTCATCCTCGTATTTTCTCTGAAGGCGATCTTGTCCTGGTCTATGATCAAGACAAATATCCTCTAGGGGCAGGCAAGTTCAAACCCATGTGGTTTAGACCATTCATTATGAAAGAGGTCTTGAATAAGTGCTCTTACTGACTGGTTGATTTTGAGGGAAATGCCTTGGTGGAGCCTAGAAATGGACTCTACCTCAAGAACTACTACTCTTAGGTTGGTCGCCTTGGTGACTTCGTGTATATATGTATAGTTTCTTATACATTTTTGTCCGTTTTGTTTTGTGGACGTGTAGTTATTTATGTCTTTTTTTTCACTATGACAGATTTAATCATATAACATATACTCTAGATAATCAAATTTTAGATTGGCATGTTGCACACACATAAAAATAAAAGAACACACATACACATGTACATACATTTGTAAAAATTTCATCCATAAGACATAAAAGATGTAAATATATATATTTCTCTCCAAAAAGTAGTGTCATGAGTACATAGGTGGGCGTGAATGTCTCAAAAGTGTTCAATATACATCGTTGGGCTTATGCCCTAAAAAACTACATATACAAAGAGTGACATCAGCACAACAATGCTCTATGCTCTTTAAGCACGAGGCCTATTGGCTTTTCCATAGTGTACAATGACGTTGGCAAAATGTCGGAATAGTTGGGCCCAAGTTCGTGGCACCCATACTACATGAGGCTGCATAGAAGGGGGGAGATCCTCAATCTCTACCATTGGTACAGTACGAGTGAGTGCAGTGAGGTTTCACTCCACTCATCAAAGAACTCTCTCAGCCTCTCCGGATGGGGTCCCCCTATAGCTATTGGTCCTTCAGTTGTTGTTGGTCCTACCTCGGGTCAAGGACGTCGTCGAATCCTAGGAAAGTCCATTGGTCGCACAGGCCCCACATCTATTACACAAGTCAATACTCTATACATGCATAAAAAGGATATATATGAAATTTTAAAAATTAAATAAACTTAAAAAAGTATGTTACCTATCTCGCCTTGCTGCTTGTCGGGAGGCACTGGCATGTCAAGGTCTTTAGAGAAGTTGATCCTGACATATGGGTAATCCTCGATCACTGAGATATTTCATGCCCACCAGTCAAATAATGTGTCATTGAAGGCCTCTATGGTCCTCCGTCCACCTTGTCGTGGCAACAACGCTGCCCACTTGGTCACTACTAGGAAGAAGGATACATGCCCCTGTACCGTCTCTCTAGGGCTGAGACTGGGCACCCTCTTGAAGAAGGAGAAAAAAATGGTACCAAACCAAAAGTTATTTTTGGTACACTACCGACACTCTGTAAGTTGTCTCTTCATGCACATCAACATTGTCGTACTCCAATAAAAAATGTTTTCCTCCAAACATTGAATGACACAATTCATATGTGCCTGGGAGGCCTAATGTAGAGCCATATATCTAGTAATCTGCCCGATCAAGAGTAATATCATGTGCAGAGGTGCAAAGATAGACTGGTGATCTTGTGAATCACCACCCAAGAACCTGCCTTCTCAGTGCTATCCTCACAATACATCTGAATATAATCCTCTATGTTGAAAGGCCCATGGGAAAATTCCTCAGGTTGACTGGTTCCCCTCTCCTCTAGAGGTCAGTCAAGAAGTAGATATCCTTGGTGGTGGGGGATAATGATTGACCCTCTAGAATAAAGGCCTCTGCATCCGGGTGCCAATACTCCACAAGAGCATTGAGAAGCCTAGGTTGTGCCCTCATGAATGGACATTTGAAAAACTTCCATAGCCCACAATGTTTTAGTGCGGCGATGGCTATAGGGTCATCTTCAACCAAAATATCAATGTCCTCATGCGCCCTCTCCCTCCAGTGAATATACATCATGTTTCATGGAAAAGTGGAGGAAGTTAGTACTTGCATCTTGATTTTTTCAAAGTGTTTCAAGGTGTATGCGGGCCATTTCCTACACAGTCACATATGTATGTGGGATGTTGGTTTCCTGTCCGAGTACATACGCGGGATGGACTTAGACAACCCACGTACACGCAAGGCCACTATTTTTAGGAGAGTGTTCCACATTAAAACCTAAAACTAATGCATAAAAACTATTTCAAATGCAAGAGGGAGGAATTTGTACTTACTTGGTCCAAGTAGAAGGTCGTTTCATCCACTGAAGCTCCGAGAATCAATTCTTTTAGGGAAGGGGGTTTTTCACCTTTTGGTTGATTTTCAAATTCCAATGGTCAAAATGAGTTGTTAGCCTCTATTTATAGAATGTTTTGGCCCTTTTGACCCCCTTATGACCCCCTTTGTCATTCTTTTTGGCTTGGTGATCACTTGATTCCGTTTCTGGGTTTCTTTTTGGACATTCCAGTACTCTTTTCCTTTTGGTTTGGTAATTTTTTTGGGATGGGTCACTTTTTGGTATCCCTTGGTAAAAGTCATTTTTTCAACTTTTTGCATATAAGCTAGAATTCCATTTCCACTTTTTGCATCTCGTTGTCTTTTCCACTTTATCATAGGATCGACCCCACCGAAGTGTGACACAGAACCTTCATTATTTCTCTATAAGTGTCGTAATTAGGTGGTATAGCCTACATTTACATGGATGCCCTAGGTAGATCCTTGCCACATTTTTGCGTCCATGCTGTCAGTTATGAATATAGGCTTGGGATTCCTTGTTAGTCCTGTCATGATTACAAGTTAAAGCCTCATTCTTTTGATGCACCATCATTCTTGGCCTTACCCTCAGTACTCCCTAATGAACACGCTTTGTTGTCTTTTAAGCTCACTTTGAAATTTGAAAGCAACATCCAATGAGACTACATTTATTATTTTCGATCTCATCTAGATTAACTGAGAAAAGTATCCCCCTAGAGTCTTCTTTAAGCCCTTTTCAAAATCTCTAAAAATGAAAAGATTTTCGAGAAATCTTGTTTTCCTTCACACTCACCAAACTCAAATTTGAAGGCACATCTATCCGGCGATAGTTTACCCCTTTTTCGGTTCATAGGGCTAATTTCATGAATAAAGGTATGGTCTAGGAACATCGGTTCTCTAGAAGAGTATTCTAAGGCGTAAGTTTAACCCTTTTTCGGGCTTGAGGGACTAAATATTCAAAAAAGGAACATTCTCCTTGGTTTTGGTTTATCACTTTTTTCGGGCCCTGGAGATTACTTATGAAAAAGGAACCACACTAGAGTCCATAGGTAAGCTCTTTTTAGACTCCCTAAAATTGAAAGGATCATCGAGTGACCTTGTTCCTTCACACTCGTTAAATTGGTCTAGAAGAACATCTAATGACATGAGTTTAAATCTTTTTCTACCTTGTAGATTATAGAAGAAAAAGGTATGCCTCGAGAGATTCTCCTCGCTAGGAGAGTTCTCCTCAGTTACTTTCATACCTTTTCAGGCTAAGGAGACTAAACTCAGAAAAAGGTTGTGAGTCCATAGTTAATATCTTTTTAGACTCCTTAAAATTGAAAACCAACTTAGAGAAGCTAAATACCTTCCCTCACACACATGGGATATCTGCATGCACAAAGGCTCTACACCTTGTGTAACCCTGGACACATTTGCATAGCAATGCTATTCCCCAACTAACCTTTGCACCACCACCACCAAAACCCTTCTAAAAATTAAATGACCCATAAACCCTTCTAACAAGTGGCCATCATTAACACATCCATCCCCATCAACATGCCTCCCTAAATTTTTATGATGTAAACTCTTTTATGATTGTTCAAATAATCACAATGTAGATATTCAGATTTATGATCAACATTTAAATATAATGCAAGGCATATTTAACATTAATATTTATGAGCCATCTATACCAAATATAGTTATTGAACTAAAAATCAAATGGAAGGCTACAGGGACCTAATCAGTAAACAAGTTTGAATGAAATGGAAGGCATTGGAATGGGTGTTGCTTGGGTGAGATGTTGATAGAGAAGAGGAAAGACTCTTTTTTATTTTATCCATCCATCTATTCTCTTTTATTCAACTCTAGGTCGTTACTCCCTATTGCTATTATGGATCATCTCCATTTCAGGATCCATTTTTTCTTTATATTCTGATTTAGTGTGACCATGTGATTTGATTTTTTCAATAGTTTGTTTATGTCATGTTCATGTTGTTTGAGTTGATTAATGAAATTTTTTTCTGGTTATGTGCACATGCTTGTTTTTTATTTTATTTTGAGGTGTCATCATTTGTGGGTGGTTCTATTTTTGTTTTTGATTTTTACTTTGTNTTATCCTCCTCAGCAAAGATGGAATACACTCCTAGGTCCTCTTCAATATAGTTTACATTAGGCTATGGGACACTCTCTATGTAAGGTGAAATACTTCCCTCTCTGAGGACTATAATGTTTTTACCATTCCGGTGAATGGATAATGTGTCCTGTCGAGCGAGAGGTATCCACCTGTTAAGGTTTGTCAATCTCTTCCCAAGATGATTGAGTAATTGCTTACTAGCATATCAATTACCTGAATACTAAGGGTTGTACTTATTTCAGGGTTTATGCACAAAAATAAGGTCGCATCCTAATCTGGCACTCTTTCTTACCTCACATGTTGCTTCCTCATGGTGTTCCTCACAAAATTTACACCAAATTTGAGGCAAGATAGCTTTAGGATGAAAATTATTTTCAATTGGGTTTCTAAAGGGAGGTGCAGAAGAGGATGAAGCTCCAGCGGTGAGAGGGAAGACAATCCCCTTTCGCTCATATGCTATCATACAATTGTTCATATCTTGTACTAGCTGTAAGAGGGCGGACATGTCTGTCTATTTAACTGATTCTCCCTGAGGAAGACCTGTTCTTTCAAGTTGTTCTTCATACTCTAAACAAGTATGTAGAGCAAAACCGAGATTATCAATGGCTTTTTCCTCAAGCCTATGATGGTAGGGGGAAGGTAATGCATTGTAGTAATGCATGAAAGCATCTTGGTTCTGAGGTCGAATGATTTTAGGGATCCAATTGCATAACTTAGTGAAACGCAAGTTAAAGGACTTGATCTGACCAATCTATTGTATCTTCAAGATGTTCT
>SNQJ01S0127586.1:22685-35548 GCA_010110895.2 Picea sitchensis
TCCAATGGTGCTATTGAACCAATGATCTACTGCTCGTGATACAATGTTATCAACTCTTTGGACCTTCTTGATCAACTCCGACGTCCAAACCACAGGAGGTCTAGATCAGATATCAAACTGGGTATCTGCTAATCTAGCTAGCCACTCATATAGCTCCTGATGGATTCCCCCAAAGAAAATTTTGTGTATATCAGTGAAGATATATTTCTCGAACCAATTATTTTTACTAATATTAGGGTTCTTGTTTTGGGCTTCAACGAAGTCCTTTTCTTGATCCTCTATCCACTTTTGAATCTCTGTCTTCGATTTGAACCACCTTGAGATTCCCTCAAGAAGATTCATGTCCCGGCAACGAAACCATTTGTTGGCACAGGGGCAGACCCAGGGTTCACAGGGGTAGATGTAGTCTCACTCGAAGTAGTTATGAGGGGGTTGTAGGACATAGATGTCTACAACCAAAAGGAATATCAAGTGGATCTAACACAAGAAAATCACAACATTTATATATCACTTATCAGCTTGGATCTACCCTACACATCTACTTATCAGATCTAGAACAGTAATGCAATTACAGATATCAATGACAGAGACATAATACCAATCACACACAACACAAAATATACGTCGTTCACCCTCTCTCTAGGGCTACGTCCACAGAACTGTGCTATAATATATTAAGGTAAAGCATACAGTTCTTGTCTACGCTCTTAGCTAGCAGATCCTCTTTCTTCTCCTCTCTTGCTCTCCCCTTCCTACGCACCCACCTGCAGGATCGATCTTCGCACCCAACTGAAAATCTTACAATACCAGAAGGCTCTCACACTTAACGCTTCTCTCTCACACAACAATAATCACTCTTAATCCTCAATACAACTATACTCAATAATACTGTACCAACCCAAACTAGGTCCTCATGACCTTTATTTATACATTACAATAGCTCACCGACATCCTTAGGTTGAAACCTAGGTGTCCCAAAACCCTAGATACAAAAACCCTAGGTCAATTTGACCCATATTTTCAGGGCTTCACCAGCCTGTCTTTCCTTCTTTCTCACGTGGTGCTCCAAAGCATCTAACAGTGGATTTTTCCACTTTCTGAGTTGTCCATGATCCTTCTTTCTTGTTGATTTGTCACCCTTGATCTCCTCATCCAACGACTTACTTCGCTCCGTATTTTATTCTCTTTTTCTCACTTCAACCCAGTAATAGTCACTGTGTCTTCTGCGAAGTTTGCATTCTCCCCTTTCTTCCTTGATCTTCGCATACTTCCATAACCAAGGGAAAACAATTACGCTTCACAGAGTATACCCCGAAGGGTGCTTCCATGTTCAAGTTTCACTTACATAGGTTAGTTTCTCTTGTGTCAATTGGCGTAACTATCCTTCCTACTAGATAATTGATTGCTTGATTTATCTTTAGGAAACTTTTTAGTGTTTGTTTTTTGTTCTATGCTAGTCAAGCCTTACTGTGTCGTTTGATCATTTCACAAAGTGGAAAATCAAAAGCTCCACTGGACGTGAAGGCTTCAAGGCATGTCACTGATTAATTTGGAGCTGCCTTCGCCATCGTTAAGGCAAAGACTTGATCAAGAAGGGTTATTCGAAGAGACCCAACCATAGGAAATTGTGCTCGACCCTGATCTATGAGGAGACTTTTTGACTCTGGAGGAACCTACCATTTTTCACCTTGGGACAGAATCTCTCAGGACAGATAACCCTCTGATTACTAACTTGTCAGTGCTGGTCTTGATTTAGGTTGTTCCCCCTGAGGTGACATATTTTGAGCGCCAGATAGTCTTACGAGCAGCAATGGAACAAAATGTTGCTACGTTGTCCGAGAGTCCTCATACTCTCGTTATGACTACTACTATAGGGGGCATCGTACCTCCTCTCCCACCTTCTCTAGTCAGGACCATAGTGGTATCAACTCCCTTAACTTCAGGCAATGGGCCAATAACGTTATCATCTACGACCACTATTCTGTACTCAGAGCACGTCAGACCCTCCTTTCTCATACGAGATGCCTAACTTTGATACCAACTTAGTTCTTACTTATTCTACCTTACAGACCATGGGTCTAGGGACATGGAGCTCAAAAGCTCTGGTTCAAGGGTCAGTCAAGGGCACTAAGGTCCCTTTTAATGATATCCCTTACGCTGGGGGTCATATACCTCCTCTGTCCCCTTCGCTCAGTGGTGCTTTTCAACAGCCAATCGGGCCAAATGCTAATTATAGCTTGTTTGGTGGGGAAATTTTAAGACCTTCATCTTATACAATGTCGGTGGGATCTATGTCGTTACATGTGGATGCATTTGGGAACAATGTTTTTTCTTTGGTTGTTGTCTTGGCTGGGGGAAACCCCAGTTTTGGTCAACAAAACTTGGTGCACGGTACTATTCCTTCACAGGGAATGACAACTAGAGTTTTCTCCACATAGGGTCTTTGGAATCCTTGGCAGGGATTGATTCCCTCGCAAGCAATGTCGGTCGGTGAAAACCCCTTCCATGCTCAATGGAACCCCTGGAAAGGCTCTATACCCATGTCCATCGGATCAGCTGGGGGCATCCCCTTCCATCATCCTTGGAACAAAATAAAGGGAGCAATCCCCGCATAGGCTATGCCATCCAATTTTGGGAGTCAGATGATGACACCACAACAGACGCAATTACCTTACGTTGGTCGAGGCCATGGTTTCTACCAAAACCCTGGACAACAGTACAAATTTTCCTGGAAAAATGTTTCCATTCAAAATCCAGGACCCTCTTTTCCTGTAAATAAATCACAACCAAAAATATCATTTCTGGCAACGTTACAACTGTCAGATTTGTCGAGATTACTGAACGACCCAATTTCTCACAATCCGCATTGGCCCCCCATGTTGACTAAGTTACCTTCAGATATTCTAAAATTTGAGGGAAATCCTGGCGAAGATCCAGGTGATCATGTGAAGAGTTTTCATTTATGGTGCTCGTCAAACTCATTGAATGACGACTATGTCCAGTTTCTCCTTTTTCAACGCACTCTTATGGGGGGTGCTGCAAAGTGGTATATTGAGATTGATGGCTTGAGGTACTCTTACTTCAACGACTTGGAATTTGTTTTCCTAAACCATTTCTAGTTACTGTGAGATACGATGCCAACACTGAATTGATGGACAACTTTGAGAAAACCAAGGCCGACCACATCTCTATTCATATTCGAGAATGGCGGCGTAGAAAGAGATTAATTAATGTCAAGGTCCCTCCTGATTTTTTGTCCGAGTGGTTCTTTAAGTCTTTGGTTCCTTGCGTATCCAAGGACATTGGGACTTCCAAAGTGTTTTTAGAAGAGGAGGTGATTATGAGAGCCTGACAACTTGAACTGATCTACTCTTAATCTGGCATGCTCTACAAATGTTTTTGGGATGCGTCATGGTCTTTTCTCGATAAGGCCAAGAAAAATTACGGACCCCATGCCTACAGTATTGTGGGATCAACACGAAACAAGTCCATCGACCTATTGCCAAATCAATTGCAACAATTTTCAACACAACAGATTGTGGCCAACCAGACTCTGAGTTCGTTCGTTCCCCCTACCCAGATGTCAAACATAAACAATGTGCAGTCCACGAACCCTAAGGCTAAACAAAAGTCTGAGGGGAAGAAAAAAAAATGAAATAAGAAGGGTAAATGGGATAAAAATACTACCAATAATGCCAGCGGGGGAAAATGGAGAAGAAGAAGTCGAAGTATTCGTCTAATCTCTGTACGAAAGACTACCTGACTCATATGTTCCCTCGGCTTGCAGAAGGCCAGAAGCTATTGGCACAACAACAACCTATTGTGATAATGAACCCTTTTCCACAAGGGAAAAACATGGCTCGGGCTTCCGCATCCAAGAGCACGATAGGGGGTAGTCAGGGACACCCCGTGCCCACCAGTAACAATCCGACTGTAAATATTTATATGATGAATGTCGAGGCTCATTTAGTGACCAGGGCCCGAGACTACAGAATGTCAGAATCTTCTGGGAGGGGTAAGGAAGCCACTAACCCTTTGACTCCTCTCCAAATCGATAAGGTGGTGGGTGAAACAATGAATCACATCCCAAAAGGTGTGTTTAAGAAGGCTTCTCACAATCCAAACGTGAAGGCCACCTAGAAATAATTCATTGTATAAGATCTGGCACAGACCCCTTGCGCGATGTATGCTTTGGAGGTCCTCCAAAGTTTCCCCTCGTAGAGGAAAGCTTTGTTATCCGCCTTGGGGGTGATAGAGACTTGTAATCTAGGAGCGATTGTTTTCGATCCAAATGACTTAAAACCCCATCTTCCTCACCACGTGTCTTTTCAGATACTAGTGGCCTACACCACAAAATATTTTCCGCAAAACATTTTTTTGTATTGTGGTTGATGAGGGTGCCTTGACTTGCATGATCCCATTTTCATGTTGGAAGGCCATTGACCAACCTGAGTTGTCTCCATTGCCTACTTTTCTTATGGCATTCGACGGTCGATCGTTTAGACCACACATAATTATTTCTTCCTTTCCTGTGCAGTTGGAAGGTAAAATTGTGTGTGACAAAGTTGAACTGGTCGATGTGCCTCTCGACTACAACTTGTTGTTAGGAAGAAGTTGGAATTATGTGATGCATGTGGTGGTTGCTACGGTTTTTCAAGTCTTGTGTTTTCCACATGATGGCCAATTTTCCTACTCTCATCCTGACCCTTCATCGAGGGCTTCCACAGTCTCGATGATTGATAATCCGCAACCTGGCATTGTCAATTTAGGTGTTGGTTTGTTTCCGTAATTTATGGGAACTTTTTATTACCCGTTGCCTTCTAGCGATGTAAGGCTTATATTGGTTGTTCCTGACCAGCCGAGGTATGTAATTTTGCAACTACCATCATTTTGAACGAATTACTTTAATGATCCATGGACTTTACCTTCCCCATCGGCTTCGATGGAAGGGATAGGGAATTGCGACATGACCATGCTCTTATTTGCAGCTGAGGTTGCGTATAAAATTGTCTCGCAGACTTCGACCAACCTCGATCCGACTCTCGCACAGGAGTTAAATCCAGTTCTCGAGCCTATTCAGGATAAAGATTCTTTTTCCACTCAAGATACTTTAAACTTTGTCTTTCCCTCAGACGAGGTGATTCTCGAGACAATGACTGGTCCCGATAGAACTTGGGATGATATACATCATAGATCTTAATTTCTTCCAGAGTTAAGGAGAATAGAGGCGGGATAATTTGTTTTGACCATGAATGGAGATAAGCCTTGTCCTATCAATCCTCTGGCTACACACGGAGTTTACGTCGAGGGTAACATGGAAATAATTACTACAACGATTCCAATAGATATCTTCAAAACCCTTGGTGTTGTGGAGAATGTTTTCATCAAAGAGGAATGCTCCCCAAAAGAGATTCGAACTTACACTAAATTATTCAAAGAATTCTGCAAAATTTCTTCCCAATCTTACGAGGAAACGACAAGCATCGATCCACGAATTTTCGAGCATAAAATTACGAATTATCCTAATGCCAAACCAATTTGATAGAAGGTTCATCTGGTCAATCCTCGAAAATTGGCAACAATTAAGGCAGAAGTAGAGAAACTTCTCAAAGCCAGTTTTATCTACCCTATACAGTTGACGAAATGGGTGTCAAACCCAGTTCTGGTTAATAAGAAACATGGCACAATTCGCATGTGTATGGACTTCCATGATTTGAATAAGGCCTGTCCAAAATATAATTTACCTACCCTGTTTATCAATCAGATTGTCGATGAATGCGCTGGCTGCGAGGTCTTTTCATTCATGTATGGTTTCTCGAGATACAATCAGATTCAAATCAAACCCAAGGACCAACATAAAATGGATTTTATTTGTCCTTGGGGGACATTCACGTATCATAAGATTCCTTTTGGCTTGAAGAATGCTGGAGATTCCTTCCAGCGGGCCATGTCTTTTTATTTTCATTACCTTAGACACAAAGTCAAGGCTTACCTTGATGATATAGCATCATGCTCTCGCAAGAGATATGATCATCTCACCCATCTTTGACTAATCTTTGAGCGATGTTGCTACTATAGGATTCGCTTGAATCCTAACAAGAGCATTTTCTTCGTGACTAAATGTCGTCTCTTATATTTTATTGTATCGACAACAGGGATCATGGTCGATCATGGAAAAATCCAAAAAGTCATTGGTCTTTGCCAAACTTATTTTGAAACTTCCAATTGAGTCTAGTGATATAATGCTCGAAGAATCACCTATTAAGGGATATCTTTTTCTAATTACATCTTCAAACCCCTAGCATGGATATATACTTGTGTATCTCCAGACTTTGAAGTGCCCCACTTCTACTTCCCGTGATGAGCGTCGTTGAATTCGACATCAAGCATGAAACTATCTTATACTCGATGATAGTTTGTATCGTCGAGGTGTAGATTTCATTCTTCAGTGATGCCTTATCCATGAAGAAGCAGAGCTTGTTTTGAACGACTGTCACACTGGATCATGTGGAGGTCATTTTTCTAGGTTGGTAACAACCCAAAAGATTCTGCGTGCCGGTTACTTCTGGCCCTCGTTAATCAAGGATTGTGTGGAGGTAGTCAAGAAGTGCCACCCATGCCAGAACTTCTCTCGGAAGATGCAGGCACATCCTACTCCTATGTTTACTATCATTGCTATTGGTACTTTCACCAAGTGGGGGATTGAATTTACTACATGTCACCTGGCTTCGACCAGGGGGCATTGTTACATCATCGTAGTAGTATACTACTTCACCAAGTGGGTCGAAGCTATGCAAACGTTCAACAATGATGGTGAAACAATGACTCTTTTCGTCTTTAATCAGATAGTAGCAAGGTTCGGTATCCTGAAGGAGATTTTCACTGACCATGGTAGTCACTTCCAAAAACAAATGATGACCGAATTAACAACAAATCTTGGGTTAAAAATGAGCATTCATTTCCTTATTACCTGCAAGTGAATGGTCAGGTTGAAGCTGTGAATAAGTATCTCAAGACTATTCTTCAGTGAACGATCAATATGCCAAGTAAAATTGGCACTTGATGTTATATTCAACGTTGTGGGCCTACCGAACGTCTGTAAAGACTTGCACTAGTTTTTCACCTTTTCAACTAGTATACGGGTTGGAAGCAATCTTACCTATTGAGTGTCATATTCCTTTTTTAAAGTTGGCAGTGGAATTATTGTTAGACACTTCACCGCTTTAGCCAATGAGGCTAATAAGCAATGAGTCAAGTGCCAATATGATGGGTTCGTTCATCCTCGTATTTTCTCCGAAGGCGATCTTGTCCTGGTCTATGATCAAGACAAATATCCTCTAGGGGCAGGCAAGTTCAAACCCATGTGGTTTAGACCATTCATTATGAAAGAGGTCTTGAAGAAGTGCTCTTACTAACTGGTTGATTTTGAGGGAAATGCCTTGGTGGAGCCTAGAAATGGACTCTACCTCAAGAACTACTACTCTTAGGTTGGTCGCCTTGGTGACTTTGTGTATATACGTATAGTTTCTTATACATTTTTGTCTGTTTTGTTTTGTGGACGTGTAGTTATTTATGTCTTTTTTTTCACTATGGCAGATTTAATCATATAACATATACTCTAGATAATCAAATTTTAGATTGGCATGTTGCACACACATAAAAAGAAAAGAACACACATACATTTGTACATACATTTGTAAAAATTTCATCCATAAGACATAAAAGATGTAAATATATATATTTATCTCCAAAAAGTAGTGTCATGAGTACATAGGTGGGCGTGAATGTCTCAAAAGTGTTCAGTATACATCGTTTGGATTATGCCCTCAAAAACTACATATACAAAGAGTGACATCAGCACAACAATGCTCTATGCTCTCTAAGCATGAGGCCTATTGGCTTTGCCATAGTGTACAACGACGTTGGCCAAACGTCGGAATAGTTGGGCCCAAGTCCATGGCACCCATACTACATGAGGCTGCATAGAAGGGGGGAGATCCTCAATCTCTGCCATTGGTACAGTACGAGTGAGTGCAGTGAGGTTTCACTCCACTCGTCAAAGAACTCTCTCAGCCTCTCCGGATGGGGTCCCCCTATAGTTGTTGGTCCTTCAGTTGTTGTTGGTCATGCCTCGGGTCAAGGACGTCACTGAATCCTAGCAAAGTCCGTTGGTCGCACAGGCCCCACATCTATTACACAAGTCAATACTCTATACATGCATAAAAAGGATATATATGAAATTAAAAAAATTAAATAAACTTAAAAAAGTATGTTACCTATCTCGCCTTGCTGCTTGTCAGGAGGCACTGGCATGTCAGGGTCTTTAGAGAAGTTAATCCCGACATATGGGTAATCCTCGATCACCGAGATATTTCATGCCCACTAGTCAAAGAATGTGTCATTGAAGGCCTCTATGGTCCTCCGTCCACCCTGTCGTGGAAACAACGCTACCCACTTGGTCACTACTAGGAAGAAGGATACATGCCCCTGTACCATCTCTCTAGGGCTGAGACTGGGCACCCTCTTGAAGAAGGAGAAAAAAATGGTACCAAACCAAAAGTTATTTTTGGTACACTGCCGACACTCTGTAAGTTGTCTCTTCATGCACATCAACATTGTCGTACTCCAATAAAAAATGTTTTCCTCCAAACATTGAATGACACAATTCATATGTGCCCGGGAGACTTGATGTAGAGCCACAGATCCAGTAATCTGCCCGATCAAGAGTAATATCATGTGCAGAGGTGCAGAGATAGACTGGTGATCTTGTGAATCGCCACTTGAGAACCTGCCTTCTCAGTGCTAGCCTCACAATACATCTAAATATAATCCTCTATGTTGAAAGGACCATGGGAAAATTCCTCAGGTTGACTGGTTCCCCTCTCCTCTAGAGGTCAGTCAAGAAGTAGATATCCTTGGTGGTGGGGGATAATGATTGACCCTCTAGAATAAAGGCCTCTGCATCCGGGTGCCAATACTCCACAAGAGCATTGAGAAGCCTAGGTTGTGCCCTCATGAATGGACATTTGAAAAACTTCCATAGCCCACAATGTTTTAGTGCGGCGATGGCTATAGGGTCATCTTCGACCAAAATATCAATGTCCTCATGCGCCCTCTCCCTCCAGTGAATATACATCATGTTTCATGGAAAAGTGGAGGAAGTTAGTACTTGGATCTTGATTTTTTCAAAGTGTTTCAAGGTGTATGCGGGCTATTTCCTACACAGTCGCATATGTATGTGGGATGTTGGTTTATTGTCCGAGTACATACACAGGATGGACTTAGACAACCCGCGTACATGCAAGGCCGCTCTTTTTAGGAGAGTGCTCCCCATTAAAACCTAAAACTAATGCATAAAAACTATTTCAAATGCAAGAGGGAGGAATTTATACTTACTTGGTCCAAGTAGAAGTTCGTTTCATCCACTGAAGCTCCGAGAATCAATTCTTTTAGCGAAGGGGGTTTTTCACCTTTTGGTTGATTTTCAAATTTCAATGGTCAAAATGAGTTGTTAGCCTCTATTTATAGAATGTTTTGGCCCTTTTGACCCCCTTATGACCCCCTTTGTGATTCTTTTTGGCTTGGTGATCACTTGATTCCGTTTCTGGGTTTCTTTTTGGACGTTCCAGTACTCTTTTCCTTTTGGTTTGGTAATTTTTTTGGGATGGGTCACTTTTTGGTATCCCTTGGTAAAAGTCATTTTTTCAACTTTTTGCATATAAGTTAGAATTCCATTTCCACTTTCTGCATCTCGTTGTCTTTTCCACTTTATCATAGGATCGACCCCACCGAAGTGCAACACAGAACCTTCATTATTTCTCTATAAGTGTCGTAATTAGGTGGTATAGCCTACCTTTACATGGATGCCCTAGGTAGATCCTTGCCACATTTTTGCGTCCATGCTGTCAGTTATGAATATAGGCTTGGGAGTCCTTGTTAGTCCTGTCATGATTACAAGTTAAAGCCTCATTCTTTTGATGCACCATCATTCTTGGCCTTACCCTCGGGACTCCCTAATGAACAAGCTTTGTTGTCTTTCAAGCTCACTTTGAATTTTGAAAGCAACATCTAATGAGACTACATTTATTCTTTTCGATCTTGTCTAGATTAACTGAGAAAAGTATCCCCATGGAGTCTTCTTTAAGCCCTTTTCAAAATCTCTAAAAATGAAAAGATTTTCGAGCAATCTTGTTTTCCTTCACGCTCGCCAAACTCAAATTTGAAGGCACATCTGTTCGACGATAGTTTACCCCTTTTTCAGTTCAGATGGCTAATTTCACGAATAAAGGTATGCTCTAGGAACTTCGGTTCTCTAGAAGAGTATTCTAAGGCGTAAGTTTAACCTTTTTTCGGGCTTGAGGGACTAAATATTCGAAAAAGGAACATTCTCCTTGGTTTTGGTTTATCACTTTTTTTGGGCCTTGGAGATTACTTATGAAAAAGGAACCACACTAGAGTCCATAGTTAAGCTCTTTTTAGACTCCCTAAAATTGAAAGGATCATCGAGTGACCTTGTTCCTTCACACTCGTTAAATTGGTCTAGAAGAACATCTAATGACATAAGTTTAAATATTTTTCTACCTTGTAGATTATAGAAGAAAAAGGTACGCCTCGAGAGATTCTCCTCGCTAGGAGAGTTATCCTCAGTTACTTTCATACTTTTTCAGGCTAAGGAGACTAAACTCAGAAAAAGGTTGTGAGTCCATAGTTAATATCTTTTCAGACTCCTTAAAATTGAAAAGATTGTCAAGTGATATTGTTTGTGTCACATTCATTAAAATGGTTTTGAATAGACGTCTTTTCGGTGCAAGTTTACCCCTTTTTTGAACCGACTAGACTATCTCCGAAAAAGGCACTCCCTGGAGTCTTTTTTATGTTTTTTCAGACTCTCTAAACGTGAAAAAACTAACTAGCTTACCTTCTTTGGGCTCATTAAAATTACATAGAAGGGGTCTCATTGTGTCTTTCTTAATCGCATTTGCGAGTCTCAACTTTGTGTATTTGGCCTAATGTTGGCTCCATGTTGCTCTCAACTGAACCTTTGAAGCATTTCTTATACGCAAGCTTTGTAACACGTCTTGCTTCTGTGAGATGACACCTTGACCCATGGAGGAATTTTCCTTGAGTGTCCTTTTCCTGCACATGTCTCTTTGCTCTAAGCATTAGTATGTTCCATGCGCTTGGAACTAGTATTCTTTCTTGCGACACTCGTTCCTCCTTTGTAACATAGAATTCTTTTATTATTTTTCAAGCTCTTAAAAAATTGAAAAAGACAAAAAAATCGAATATTCCAAAAAGAGGGGATGGGAATTTTTTTTTTTGGCATCAAAGAGAGTCACCCTTGGACAAACCACATCCTTTCGTTTGTTCATCAAGCATTGGGATCTATTATGACCTTAGGAAGTTGTTCTCGCTACATAGATTTGTGTCCTCCTCCATTTGGTCACTCTTCCAAACACATGGAGAGTTTACGTTGCCTCGTGCATCACAAACTTATTTCAATGTCATGTTTCTTGAGTCTGGTCATATTTCATGCTTTTGTCCAAGGGAATTTTTACCCAACCTGAGTTGTCCTTTCTGTAGTTTTTCTTTTGACTTCCATGAGTTGACCATCTCGAGAGTCCAGTCGAGTCCAGATTCGAAATCGACGAAGTTCTCTTCCTAATCATTGAGATCCTCGTGTATTTTCCCAACGAGTCATCGAAGACCTCAGGGTAGTGAGTTATACACTCCCATTGTACTCCTACCTGAGTTTTGAATATCTTGAAGTTATTTCTCGATCTGTGAAGGCCTCACCTCCAGCCACAGGTGTTACTATCTTCTTAAAGATACATACTATACTTGTATATCTTCAATTGATTTTGAGATGTAGATCCGGTGTGTATTTCTTGCGAATACACTTTATATAGTTATATGAAATGGATCTGCAGTGTATTTTATTTGTATCCATGATTTACTTCATCCTGAGCATGGGTATGCTCGCCTAGGAGAGACAATTTTTGTTTTGAAGATGGCACCTACCGAACTCTGTTCTTGGGCTCACTCGATTTTGTACATTGGTGAATATATTGTAATGTATTTCTGTCGTCATTTTCTCTTATGACCTCACACATTAGGAGGAATCTATTATAGGCCTAAAATTCCCTATTCATCCATATATGGCCTTGGCCCACTTACTTGCATCATTTTCCAAATCATTGCTGAGAATTTCTTCTTAAAAAACAATTTTTTAGATCATTTACACACCCTGCACCATTACATCCTACGTACATACAGTTGATGCATGCTAGATATCCCATGTACATATGCTTGTTGCACACTAAAAAGCACGCATAAGCTTGTAAAAGTTGTCTTGGGAGGAGACTTGTAGTCTTTGGAACTATAGAGCTTGAGGAGTTCATGATTGCCTATCCATTTATCCATGATTGCCTATCCTTGTATGTAGGTCAGCCTTGGGAGGAGACTTGTAGTCTTTGGAACTATAGAGCTTGAGGAGTTCATCACCATAGATGGGATAAAAGGTACAGTTACCTGATCTTCTCTCCTATTGATTTCTTTTCATTTATTTTGGTATGTTTGGGGTAGAGTAGAAACTAGATTGACTTTTAGATGGTCATTTGCTCTGTCTACATCTTAAACCCTGGTGTAGTTAAAGGGGGATTTCCCCACTAGAAGTACTATAGTTTCTTACGATGGATAAGATAACAATTAATCAAATTGAATAATTTACTTTTATTATATGTTGGGGCTTAGCTAAAATAAATTAGCTTGGATAAGTTCATGCATCTAGTGCTGAAGAATATTGGGAAAATGGAATGGATGAGTTGACCAACCTTTGGAAAGTGCCTTGCTCATATCAGCAA
>SNQJ01S0127587.1:0-21573 GCA_010110895.2 Picea sitchensis
AGTGTTTCCTGCCACTTTGGGGGTTCCTTTCATGAAACTATTACAGGAGATGCAAGCTGAGCCGAATGACTCCCAAAGAAGAATAAACCAGATGATACATTTGCAGTAGTCTAGAGAAGAAGTATACAACAAAACTCAGGTCGTCCAGGAAAACATAAAAAATATCTTTGACAAAAGAACTAAAGAAGATTCTTTTGAGTTAGGTGATTTGGTTCTGAGGTGGGATGCTAGGAATGAAGATAAGGGAAAACATGGCAGGTTTGACAGCCTATGGATAGGTCCCTACATTATTTAGGAATTCAGAGGAAATAATTCTTTTTTACTCAACAACAGTTATGGGACAAACCTTCCAGGTGGACCTGTGAATGGCAGGATGTTGAAGCACTACTCAACCCCCTAATAAAGGCTGTGTCACCCACTTCCATTGTATAAACCATTTTTTATTTTACCTCCATTTTTGAAGTGGATAACATTAACCAGGTGGTTGAAGCCAACAAACAAGGCCTTGAGCCACTGGATATGTCATCAAAACTTTCATAATAAAGAAAATCAAATAACAGAAGAAATTCTAGAGAGATCTTTCAAGACAACATGAAGCAGGATTCTTGGCACTTCACAAGGAGAGTACCATCCCCAGGTGGAGCCGTTGTTATAACCCTATAATTTATAGGATCAAATGGTGATTAAGATTTATTCCTTTAAGTGTGTTTGATTGGCAGATAATTTTCCATTCTGGAAATGATTTGAAAAGAAAAGAAACGAAAGAGAAAAGAAAAGAAAAAAAAGAGAAAAGAAAAAAAAAAGAAAGAGAATAGAAGAGAAGAGAAAAAGAAAGAAAAGAGGGCATAAAAGAAATTGAATAAAGCCCCATGCAATAACAATGACTTAGTCCATACATTTTAAAAATGGCCAAGTCCTTTAAATTGAAGCCGTTGTTATAACCCTATAATTTATGGTGGATCAAAATGGTGATTAAGATTTGTCTTTTAAGTGTGTTGCTTTGATTGGCAGATAATTTTCCATTCTGGAAATGATTTGAAAAGAAAAGAAACTAAAGAAAAGAAAAGAGAAAAAGAGAAAGAAAAGAAAAAGAAAGAGAGAATAGAAGAGAAGAGAAAAGAAAGAAAAAGAGGGCATAAAAGAAATTGAATAAAGCCCCATGCAATAACAATGACTTAGTCCATACATTTTAAAAATGGCCAAGTCCTTTAAATTGACGTTGATAGATTTGTGAATAATCTTGGCTAAACTAGTTAATCTTAGCCAAGTAGATAGGTTAGCTAGTGAAATAAATTTGATCAAACAACCTAATCTTTGTCAAATAAACTTTAGACGTATAATTTCTTAGTCCAAATGTACTTTAAGCCGGGCTAAATGTCATAGGTGAGTAGGTTAGAGCATAGGTTAGTCAGTTTTGTTTCTATAAAACATGCATGATGATCGATGTATATTCATATCTTTGATGTTTGGGAGTGTTTCGCCTAACCCCCATGGTGACAGAAAGCAGGGAAAGTTGATTTAAACCTACAAAAATCACTAAGCCTAAGTCTCCACTGCATATATAATTTCATCACTTATCATTAAAAGTGCACATAGATTCACGCATTGAGGTATTGGCGCCTAGATTCACGGTTGAGAAGAGTTTTAGACCCCCAATCGCTCTTCCTTTATCAATGGGGGGTCTAGAATGGGAATTAAAAGTGTGCACATATCTACGGTTATCCTGAAGGCATGCATATGGATGGTCTACAAGAGATTCTCGACTCCCCCCGACCATTCATCTTTTAATGGTGGGGACGGGGGTCCTGAATGGAGTGGTTTTTCCTGGCAGAGCCTACCCTAATGTGGCATCAATCGATTGCATCAGAACCCCTCCACCCCAAAACCACTTACCACCCTTCTGACATACCACCACCACCTCATGTTGTCACATCTCAATATCTTCTTAGCCTGTATTATCCATTCACCCGTGATAGGTCATGTCTCCTTCTTCATTACCCCAATAATCATCCTCCACGTCATTCGGGTACACACATCATGTGTCCTTCTCCTGCCTCCTCATGTTCCCGAGGATCCATTGGCAATTTATTATAGGCCACACACCCATTATCCTGATGACCTATCCCCCATGCCCAACATATACCCATTCACTCAAAAGTAACCCATGTTCTGAAATTGACACACTTTTCACCCTCTCCGCACACCAGAAAATTTCTTCCCCTTCTCTAATCTAGCCATGTACCTAGCCATAGCCACAATTCACAACGCTTTTGTTTGAATTGTGTTAAGGCCTTCACAATGCTGATGGCTCAAATCTCCAAAATCAAAAGCTGAGGAAAAATCCTTTCCTCCCACCTCCGATCTCCATGTGATCCCATTGGCCGACAAGGACTATCTTATCTCAGAGACAAAGTGCAAATTCACTGCAGAAAGTTGTAGTCATGGTTTAAAGACACCTTCAATGATCAAAGTGAAATTGGGATCCGAAATGAAATCTTCCTTATATATCTTTCCTCAAGTCCATCATTTCCTTGAATTCACCCTCACCTGTGCTCATTACCTCCCCCACTGTGAGTCAGAAGGTTTCACTACCGAGAGACCATGTTCTTTATCATGCCAGAGGCCATAGATTAGATGATGCACATACCCAAGACAAAATCTGCCTCTCCTTTCAACCTTAAAATCCTAACAGAGCTGTATCAGAACTTGTCCTTTCCTCAAAGATCCCATATCTTTGAGCTTTTCCTCCTACGATGCTCAACTACCCAAGAAAACCCCCAGATTATCCTTCTTCCCTGTTCTCAGAAATGGGGAACCAAGTTATTTCATCGCTTTTCTATTTGGTTACTAAGAATGGGTGGATGAACCTATATTAGGTTTCCCTCGGCCCATTTTTTCGGCCGAGGAATAGGCTACCACCTGGCTTTGATTCACATTGTTTTCTTTGGAAGAAAACATCCACCACCGGGCCAAAATTCACCACGTAGGGCATGTTCCTAAGATTCCTCAAGATCACAAGACATGTTCATCTTTTCAAGAAGAAAAGGTTTTCTTTCCCATGCGTAAAATGGACAAGGATGTGAAACCACTAAAGGGTGACCCAATGGATCTCTAATTTCTAAGAAACTCCATGAGTTCGGGCCAAACAGTTCATTGATATGTTTTATCATCCGATGGTGAGCATGCTAAGTGGGAGACCTGAGCCAAGGATAAATGAAGAGATCCAAAGAATATTACATCTCTTGGAACTTGCAAATACAAGAGACTGGTTCCTATATCAAGCCCACACAAAATTCAGAGTGTATGGATGTATAATTCTACACAAATTACCCAAATATCTTTCCTTGCCTTGATATTTCAGTAACTGAGTATAATTTCGCCGATGATAAATTCAGATGACATCAATTTTGTATCTCTGAAGAAAAAAAATAGTTGAGGATTAAGGGGTAGATAGGACCTCTTATCTGCAATAGTCGAAATATTGGAGAAGAGGCAAAAAAGATATTAAAGGAAATGAAATTCAACACTAGTTTTATTTGGCAATATGATCCAAGTGGAATAATCGCATAAATGAGAGCTAAAAAACAAAAGTGCACAGTATGCTCACACACTTAAACCAGAAATTGATAAGTATGTAAATTAGACATAGTGGGAAGAGAACACCTTGGAAGAAACTGAACAATATTCTTCCTTAGTAATCGACGACTATCACTCCACCAATCGCCAAAGGAAAAATTCCAAGGAAAGAAATTACTCTTTCGGTCATCGAAGTATTAGCGGAGGAGTTTCAGTTTTTAGAGTAAAAATCCTAAGATCATTCATACTATTCCCAGGTTTGTGGAAGAAGATATTTAGCCTACCAAAGGGGTTAAAGGAGGAGGTACACCACCTCCTTCAATAACTGTCAAACAATTGCCTAATGCTTCTAAAGTATGTAATGGGATATAACTATGGAACCTAAATTCCATTGTGGATCCGCAGAAGATGAACATATTTTAAATATGATCTCGATTAAGAAGAGAGAAACTAGACACTCAACCAATAACACTTATGCTTATTTTGAAGCAGACGCCCACTAACATAGACTATTATTATCTTCGACATGGAAATGAAGAATGCATCTTTCACTGGGCAAGCACAAGTACCTCAACCCAAAGAAATTAGTGACTACAAAAGGTCAACCTTTGTGTTTGATACAAAACAAGTTCATCCAAATGACCAGATGGATCTGCACAATGCATGTAGACCAGGAAATGGTTTTCTTCACTTTTTCCCATGCTTCCTCTATAGCTAGAAAATTACAAGTAGCTCTAAACAATGTCTGACTCAGCTTGAATTTGGAAAATATATCCTCTTTTTCAAAGGATAATCAGATAAAATCCCTAGAGGAATTGGTAGTCAAGATCATATATGACCCCTAGAATATGAAAGGAACAGAGAGTTTCCGGAAGAAGAAGAATGCTAATATAGCATCTCAAGAAAACAATTACAATTTCCACCCACAGAGGATGCACAAGTTAAGGAGATCGCTGGTGACACAAGGAGAAAAAAGATGAAATGCTCAAGTTGATCAAGGAGTAGAATGCACAGTTAAAAGAAGAAAATGGAAGCAGAAGAAAGGTTGGTAAAGGAGAGAAGGAACAATAAACACCGATGGAAGTCATTCCATTGGAGTATAGTTCCCCACCACCGATCTCAACACAACTATCGTATAAATAATCACTGCGTAGCAGAAATGTTCTCACCAATTTAATCGCCGAAATCTTTGGAAAAGACAATGGAGCTTGCAAAATCCATGGAGGAGATGAACTTGCCAGAGAAATGAGATCAAAAGACTGAAAAATGAGGTTGAGAGTCTTTAGGAGCTCAAGAATTCTTACCAAACAAGCTTGCACACTGAGAAGAAAACATCAGATAAGATCAAATAGGAATTGGGTAAATAACTCAAAAAGAAAACGGTGGTAGGCAAGACACTTGCTGAGGCGAAAGAAAATATTTGGATGGATATATCCAATCCATGAATGAAATATGGCCTCATGGTACGATCATAAGTTCTGGAGAAGAATGATCCTGATAAGAAGCAGTGTAGGTTATTGGACAAAATTAAAGGAGAGTTAGAGAAATGCCTCCCAAAGACAATGAAATAATTAACTTCCTGAACTCAAAAACCAGAGAAGAACTAGAATACTTGAAGATCAAGACATGACCAAAAAACCATTCTCAAAGTCAAGAGGGTTCTAACCAAAAAGGATCGGGATGTTGTAATTGGAAGAAAAAGTCCGTAACATGGACACATTGAGTTCAAAGGTTTTTGTAGGATCGAGGCTCACAGTAGTGCTGGTCTTCCTAGTCTAGTAATGGTTCTTAATGATAAGTTGATGACCCTTCCCGACTACAAGCAGAAATGGCCACAATGGCTAAGGATAGTTCCAAGTTCTCAAGGATACAAGGCACTATAACGGATAAATCATTCCTGGAGACTTTGCATCCAGACATTATCGTGATACATCAATGCAGATCAAATATATCTTCATGATCAAACAAAATTTTTCCAAATACACATATGTAGATGAAGTATACCGTAGACTACTCAAAGTCACCATTCCCAACCAACTAAGATAAAGAACTGTAATTTGATCAGTAGGAAATGAGGTGTGCAAGCTAAGTCAACAAACAGATCAGTCAAACTCATGTGGCTGACTCACCAATGACCTTCCACAGAGTCAGCATGAAGAATTGGACACAGATCATTAGCAGTTACTACAATTTTGTATTTTGTTATTTAGTTAGTTAGTTTCTTCAACAGATCCCGACCATCAATGACATGGTCGCTTGTACCTTTGATTATATAATTCAAATTTTGAAGTACTGGGGGTTGATCTTTACGCTTTATAAGCTGTAAGCACTATAAATTTATCAAGAGATCTTCCAAGAATACAAAGGGACATTCACCAAGATCTCGTATGCATATTTATTATGATGCTTTACTCTTCTATGTTAAAAGTCATCTCCTCGGCTATCATATTGTTTCTTTAATTTGACTATTTAAAAGTATATGGAATGTTGCAGGATTTATCCGGCGATAACTCTCAAGCTTCCAACTTTTGAATATCTAAATGTTTATATTCTGATGTTACAAGAATAAATTCTTAATTGCTTCTTTGCTTTAATTGATATCCCTCGTCTTTTCTGCCATCCATCACTTTATTGCTAAAGAATACAATGAATGCATCTATCTTTCCCCAGGAAAGAAATATCCGAGTTTTTATTTTTGACCCTTATCTTTATAAGACAAACCCCATAGCCCAATGGAAGCACAAACCCCTTTTCATTCATTTATATAAATAAAACACAATATTTTCTATTTAACTAGCCTAATATCTTAAAACCAAAAAACATTACCTAACTAAGTGAGAGATCACTCTCTGGAACCGGAAGGGATAGATCACAGCCAAAGTGGTTGGATAAAGTTACCTCTAATAAGTTTCTTCTACCTTGACAACCTCAGGGAATTTACAGAGCGATAACACCTATAACCCCTCAGATGCAAAGAAAACAACAAGTAGAAGAATGTTGGGTATGTGTTATATTATTTGCATGAGTAGTAATGTCTATGTTGCATTGGGCACATAGCTTGCCAGGGGCATATGCCAGGCCCCTCCTATGGGGGTAGGGGGGAGAAATACCATCGCATGGGGGTTCAAGGGTAGTGGCCCCAATTGTTTTTCCTCAAGAAATGTGTCACATTTTTGCCTCATTTTTCTTGTTGCCTTGAATTTTGTGTCCTTGTTGAGCAGTTTTCTATTTTCGGTTAAGGAATTAGGGTTGTTGACTAATACAAGTCATTAGGTTAGGGTTTTGGATGTCGCTGGATCCTATATGTATATTGTATTATAAACAATGTATCACTATGAATGGATATAGAATATGTTGGTTTTCCTAGTTTGGGTTTCTAGGGGGAAAATCTCTGTGTAATGTTTGTATTTGTCATTGTATATTTTCTGTTCTTTTATTGAATATATGTTTGCAGTAAATATTGTACAAGATTAAAATATATATAGGAGGATAAAATACTTACAGAGGATCCTTCATCTACAGTACAACGATGAACACCCATTATCTGGAATGGTGCAGAAGAAGGAAGTCGAGGCTTTGCAAGATCATTCCAATCAAAGGAAACCATCCTAGGATTTGGAGTGAGCATTCTCAGAGAGAGTGGAATGATCCCTTTTTCAAAAGGTAGAGGACCGGAAATGCTAAGGAAATGGTCTAAAGACACATCACCCAGCAAAAGAAGAGTGGGATTGACCAAAGATTGCATCGACAATGTCACTTCCTTAGACTTGTCACCACCCAAGAGAATAGTGGGATCGACCGAAGATTGCATCAACATGACCACTTCTTCAACCTTTGGTTGAATAGGATGCAAGACAATAATCTCAAGAGACACATCACTCCCCACAACAAGAGTGGTGTTGGCCAAAGATTGCATCGACACGAGCGCTGATAGAACAATATGCGAGAAAACATGGTCAAAGGACGCATCACCCCTCAAAAGAAGAGGGGTGTCGATCAAATATTGCATAAACATGACCACTGTATCAACCAAATAATGATTAGAATGTTGGAAAAACAAAGATGAATTAGAACCTGAAGGGCCACTAGACAAGGACTGCTCTTCTCGTACCACTGCAATAATAGGGAACAAACGAGTTAGATGATATCCTTTTCAAATCCTACAAAGGAACTTGGGATTACATCCTATATGTCAAGGATTGTCAATCATATGAATGCCCCCAACATGACTTGCAGTGGTTGGTGACATGCTCCCAGCATGACTTGTAGAGGCTAGTAGCAAATCTCCAACATGACTTGCATAGGTTGGTGATGAATCCCCAACATGACTAGCAGAGGTTGGTGATGAATCCCCAACATGACTAACAAAGGTTGGGGATGTTTGTGCATTGTGACTAGCAATGAATAGATTTTTACCCCTAGCATGACTTGCAACGACTATTTTCTAGTATTCAACATGACTTGCATAGGTTGTTGACCTATCTCCAACATGACTAGCATAGGTGGTGATATAATGCCAATATGAATCATAGTGATTGGAATTGTGCTTCCAGCATGACTTGCAGCAGCTAGTTGTAGCATCAGAGACTAAAGTCCTAGGAAGTAATGGTTTTGAGAGATTGCAAGCCAAGAAGGGTTATGGTATACACCATGTACATGTTTGGAAGGATAATATCCTCATTCCATGTGATTCATAAAAGGTTTTAAGGGCATCATCACCTAGGAAGCCGCTTGCAAGGAGAATGAGACATGATAAGGGTTACTCATGTGAGGATATACATTTCCCCCACAAGAAGGAACTCCATGCTGGGGGTTTCCCATACTATGAAATTGACTCCCTTCGGATGGAACATTAAAGGACAAAGGGGGATTCTCCATAACAAATTTGTTCATTGGAATCGACGTGAAGGAAGAGGGGATGAAGGATGGGATGTAAGAAGTAGAATAACATCCCATTTGAGCACTCGATCCTGGAAAAGTAAATCTAGGATTGGTTCCATAGGAAGGAGGATTCCAACATCCTACCATAGGATATGGTTGAGGGATATGGACCCTACAAAACGAGAAGGGAGAATAAGGAGGCATCATGCCCCCAGCCCCAAAACTAGGATTCACATAAGATGATGAAATGAAGGATGACAAGTGTGAAGACATGTTTGGCATACCAAAAGAGAAAGGATTAGAGGCCCAAGGCATTAGATGAGGACTATGATTAGGCGTACCACTAGGAAATACAAAAAGATTCATTCCCATGGATTGAGAAGAGACCATGGGATGGGTAACACTAACTAAGGGAGTCACAAGGGCTCCACCAACTATAGCATTCAAAACTCACAATGCAATACAAAATCATAAGGCCAACTAATAATCAGAGAACACACCCAAATAAAGAAAAAATGACAATGCACACAAACAAGATATAGTGGTTGAAAAAGGGCCTCTCTCACTAGAGTAGGTATGTCTCTCCCAAGAGGGGCCTGAGACTCCCTTCAAAATATTGGAGGTATCAAAATTAGTTATAAGGGCCCTCATGGGCTTAATAGTGCAGTCAGTTAGATCCCTCCGGAGAGGTAATCCTCCATAAAGTTTGTGTGTTCTCCAACCCTTTTCTTACTCAGGGTACCTGCAGAATAACCCCTATAAGTAACCTATGTATCTACCTATGTCAAGCAATTAGACTCACCACAATATAAATAATGCACAGGAGAACAGTCCTAAGTCTGATCCACCATATGGGTAGGGTAACAAAGCCCAAAATATTGAAAGCACTGCCTCTCACGCAGGTAAAGGTACTAGCAAGACCCCCAAATATGAATAGAACCACATAAATATATCTGACTCTAAGAAGGTATTAGAGGGATATCTTTGCAACCAACTTCACGCAACCTCGTACTTAACTCTGGTGTGAGCGGAGCCTCCTAATTTCACTAATTACATAATGGGTCACCACTCCTTTGTCAGACACATGTTTAATTTAATAACCTTGGAGAAGTTTACTAAAAAAATACTATTCCAAGGCCCTATGTCCTATACTTGTTTGTGTACCCTGGGAAATAAATTATTTCTAATCAATTTTAACTAATCATTGTTACTTTTAATGGCTTCTGTTTACTCAAGAGGTGTGGTCATGAAACTAATGGTATTATGACTCAACATATAGAATAAGTGAATATAAAAACACTACTAAGTACTAATCTTGAATTCAAAAGAGATGGTATGCTTCTAAATGCAACTTTTCAATGCAATCTCTACAATTTCATTGAAATGCAATCTCTCCACATGTGTCAAAATCAATGTAAAGTAATAAAAAGAGAAAATTCCATAATGTGACATGAAAAAACGTTTTTGTATTTTCGATATAACGAAAAACAAAATGAAAGGACTGAACAATAACTTCACATATAGATGCTACTGCAAGAAAAAAGAGACAAGCCGAGCAAGATACCAAGAAGCAAACACTCAGACCAATGTTCAAGGACAACCAATAAAAAATATGATAAGAAAGAATACCGCCTGAAAATTCAACAATAAGAAGGTTTCCTACCACTCTATAAGCACTTAACAGTCAGGACAGAGACCCAAGAAGACTCAACAACCAACCAAACTCACCCAACTAACACCAAAATCAACCATTAAGCCTAAAGAGTTGATGTACGTGACTATTTGAGAAAAACTCGCATATGTACATTCCCTACAGGAGGGAAGCTCGCGTATGTATGCGTTTGTCAAGGGAAAAACCACATATATATAGTAAAACACTGCTAGGGCAAGGGTTAAGCCAAAAAAATTAGATGCAAAGTAAAAATAGGCTGTCAAGCAGTCATGCGACAAGGAAACTCAGGCTAACAAAGAGAAAAACAAGGAGAACACACTCCAGACCCAAAAAAAGAAGATAAATCCCCAGTATGGTTGCCAATTCTGTTACGAGGAAAATATCTCTCTAGCACGGGGTAAACCACAACAGACATAATGGCACATAGAAATAAACTCTAATCCCAAGTATGCTATATAAATGAAACTCTAACAAGACAAGGCCAAGAGCCTACCTCTTCTGGACGTTTGATGAAGACCACCATTGAGCACACAACTCAAAGATTTATACCTGCAACTTGTCCTCAAAAACCAAGATACACAAGCATATGGTGATAATATATAATGTTACCATATAGATTATCATAATCCATTAACATTCATGACAAATACACCCATGGAATAATAATTCAAGTATTCAGAAGATATCAATTGTACGAGAAAATAATATTTCTATTAAAATAATCATCAGAAGTATATAGGTGACAAACTTGTGTAACAACAAAAATCAGAACCGAGAAACTAATTCCCTCCAGCTAGGCCTCTACCACTTCAATCCTCCACCAAAGGAAATCTCATATAAAGGATACAATGAGGTTTTCCATAAAAAATAAGTAAGATCTTGGGGGATGAACAAGGGGTTTTGGATTTCAAGGATAAAAGTATCCAGACTCAATATGAAGTGAAATTTCTCCAGAGTGTCTTTGCTCTCAAATTTGAATTCTCTATTTCGAAGGCTTGGATATGTCTCAATTGATATCCTTCAAATGGAACTGAAGAGCTAAGCCAAATCATTTCCAGTATATGGAAGGTCAAGGATTACGGATCTCGTGACATGGCATGGAAGCCTAACACAATTTTTAATTTTGAGCACCAAACTCGATGTACGTGGGCTGTAGTGGAGCAACCTGCGTATAATCTTGTTGTCTAACTGATAGGGCACATATATGTGGGAAACTGTGCTTTTTTAGATTTGGAATATATAAAAGGGAACTTCAATTCTGCATAGGGAAAAGGAAATGCCATCCAAGCAAGTTGCATGGGGTGAGGTAAAATTTGTTGTAACAACACCCACTACCCGAGTTCCTCAAACACTCGCCTTCTTGAGGCAAGTTTGAAAACCGGATACCTTTCTTACGAAAATAATGGGCATAATAATGTAAATGCAATATAAATAAACATGCATGATTGATAAATAAATCATAACTGACCATGAACAATAAATAATAATAGCTAGTACGTCTTAAAAATATCACAGAGATAAATAAAGTACACAATGGAATAAATCACAAAGCAACATAGAGAGACTTATCTTTTAAAATAATTTTACCAACCAGCTACAGACGTCAGGCGTTCCACCCAACCTTAGACGCTATTTTTCTAGATCTCAATAGTAGGCCATCCCTGATTTAGGGCCATGAATTAAAAGGATGAGTCCTAGGTCGATTCTAGTTTTCCCAAACCATTTTGGGTAATAAAATCTCACATTTTCTCAACCATACAATAATCCCAATTTACTATCTCTCTTTTCAATAAGCTTGCACAACCCAAGGGAATGAACCCCCATTCACTGTCATGTAGTTCCTTAGGATGATCACATCGATCTAGGGCTCCAGTGCCATTGGTTAGTAAATATCAATGCTAGAAACTTCCAAGATTATCATTTGTAGATATTTTTGGAGTTACTGTCAACATTCTCATGCACACAAACATAAAATCTTTTCTGTAATACCAATAGTTCCCACAACCAACAACCATGTCTCAATACCTCTAAATTGTTTTTGCCCATTGACCATAACCAAATCCTCCATGAGCAAGAAGAAAAGTAATGGTGAACAAGACTCTTGTGGCCAAATTTAACCAACAACCCAAAATAATGAAGCAACAACATTCATGAAACCAACCAAATGAAGAAACAATGGAGTGACCACTATCAAGTAACCCCCAACCATCCCACAAACATGGTTTAAATAAAAAATACACCCAAGGTACATCATGATCCCTCCAAGAGACTCACATGACCCCTCATCCCCAGCCCCAAACAAAAACATGGGTGAATAAAATAATTAATAATAAAAATATAAAATCTTAGACCTTCAACCCTCCCCTCTACATTGGAAAAAACATGGGTGAATAAAATAATTAATAATAAAAATATAAAATCTTAGACCTTCAACCCTCCCCTCTCGTGGAATCATATGATCCCCCTATAACTCTTTTCCTTGTCTGTCTCGTAGCCAATGGTGTATTTATTATTAAAAGTATTACATTCCATAGGCTCTCCATATTTTTCAATTGTTTGGGCACTCCAACCTATTATCAATAAACAAAATACATTATTAATCTGAGGATTCAAAATAGGGGTATGACATTCTCCTCCCCCTTATTTTGGTGTTGTCCTTAGTGCATATACAAAAGAGAAATAAAAAATTTCAAAGGTCTTCAAAAATTCATGGATACTCCTTCCTGTGTAGCAACTTCATGTTCCCAAGTAGCATCTTCAGGACCATAGTAGTCCCACTAAAATTTTACCAGTTCTATGACTCGATTTTAGATCACTTTGACTTTTTTTTTCCAATATGTGCATTGACTAGACCTAGAAGTCTCCTTTTGGCTCCACCTGAATAAAATTCCAATCAATAACATGGTTAGGATCATTCACATGCTTCTTCAACAAAGAGACATGAAACAAATTATGCACATTCATGGAAGTAAGAAATGCAAGATATACAACTATCCCTATTCTTTCCAATATCACAAATGGACCATAGAATCTGGTTGCTATCTTGGTACAACTTCCCAACTTCAACAAACTCTTTTTGGGATTTACTTTCAAAATCACATGTTATCCCAATTAAAATTATCTAGATTTCATTTTCTTATCTACATAACTCTTCTCTCTATCTTGTGTTTCTTTCAATGGGCAATTATGTCCCAAGTACTACTTTGTCTGGTGGGTTGTCCCAACTCACTAGAGTATTGCATTTTCTACCATAAAAAATATTCATAAGGGCTCATCTTCAATGAATCTTGATACCCATTATTGTAGGAAAACTCAACCAAATGCAAGTAATTTTCTCACTTATATGGCTTATCCATCACATACATTCTCAACATGTCTTCAATTACTTGATTGACTTTGTTTGTTTTCCCATTTGATTGTAGATGGTATGTTGTACTAAATTTCAGATTTATACCAAATCCTTTAAATAATCCTTTCCAAAAGTTTGAAGTAAAATTTGTGTCTCTGTATGAAACAATTTTCTTAGGTATTCCATGCAACCTAGCAATTTCCCTCATGTAATTTCTACAATATTAGTTATTGTATGATTCATATTCACTGTAACAAAATGAGTAACCTTGGTAAAATTATATACCACTACCATGATGGAATCATGTTGCCTTGCTGTCCTAGGAAACTTAACAATAAAATCAATGGTAACTACTTCCCATTTACTCTCTGGAATTGGCAATGGCTACAAAAAACTTGCTTGGTGTCTATGCTCAGCTATCACTCTCTGACATTCAATACATGTAGTGATGTAATCAATGCCATTCTTCTTCATTCATGGCCAAAAGTACTAGATTCTTAATTCTGTAATTGCTTTCTAATAACCGAGATGTTTGACATATGGATCATTATGCATCTCCTTTAGCACTAGATTCATGAGTTCTATGGAATCAGGAACATACATTCCATTCTTATGCATAATTATACCATCTTCCTTCATCTTGTACTCCTTGAATGTCTGTTGTACATCTTCCTGTTGTAAGCTTTCTTTTACATGTAGGTAATGATGATATGTAACAACAACATCTAAAATTATGTCCTTTAGATCTGAACTATGGATACTAATGGTTGTGGCACACATGAGATGTACTCTTATGTTGAGTGCATCAAAAAAATTGTTTTCTTCTCCTTTGATATGCTTGATGTCAATGTCATACTCACTTAATAATTCCAACCATCTTGTATTCCTGGCATTTAAAATTGGTTGTTCAAAGAGATATTTTAAACCATTGTGCTCTATTCTCAACTCAAATTTAATCCCCATTAAGTAATGCCCCCACATTTTCAGTTCTTGGACTATGGAAACAAGCTTCAAGTCACGCATGGCATAATTCCTCTCAATCTCTTTAGTATTTCTAGATTCATTCCTAATGACATGCCCATTCTGAGTGAGGACACCACCAAGTCTTTCTTTGCATGCATATGTCCATACCATAAAATCCTCATTGGGGTTAGAAATATTCAAAATAGGTGCACTAGTAAGTAACTCTGTCAACAAATTAAAGTTTTCTTCAAATTCTATTATCCACTCAAACTTGATTCTCTTCTGTTGCAAATAAGTGATGGGATGAGAAATTTTAAAGAATCTTTCTATAAATCTCTTGTATTATCCGACTAATCCCATGAAAGATATAGCTTCTAAATCATTCCTCAGTGTTGAGCATCCCCTAGTGTCTTCAATATTCACTAGATCTATTGTTATACATTGTTCCGAAATAATGTGCCCCAAATAATGGATTTTCTCTTGGTAAAAAGAACACTTACTAATATTTTCATAAAGCTGAAGTTCCGTTAATACTTGTAGTACCAACCTCAAGTTATGTTCATGTTCTTGTTCTGATTTGGAATAAACAAGTATGTCATCCAACAACACTATGACAAACTTATCCAAATAATTTCTAAATATTCCATTCATTAATTACATAAAGACAACTGACCTGCATTGGCCAATCCAAATGGAAGCACTACAAATTCATAATGCCCATACCTAGTTCTGAAATTTGTCTTACCAATTTATTCTTCCTTGATTCTCACCTAGTGATATATTTATCTTAGGTTTATCTTTGAAAATATCTTTGCTCCTATTAGTTGATCAAAGAGGTGATCAATTCTGGGTAGAGGGTACTTTTTCTTCACAATATCTTTATTTAACTATCTAAAATCAATACATAACTTCAAGGTTCCATCCTTATTTTAAATAAAGAGTACTGGTGTTCCCCAAGGTGAAACACTCTGGTGTATCTACCCTTTCTTCAACAATTCTTCTAGCTACATTAGTAATTCCTTTCATTATAGTGTACTTATTCTACAAGTATTTTTTGACACTGGGGTAGCTCCTGGTACTAAATCAATAGAGAAATATACATCCCTCCTTGGTGGTGATCCCAATATTTCTTGAAATACATTCTCAAACTCTTGCAATACTAGAAAATACTCAAGGCTTGTCTCTTTAGACTATTATAGCTCCTCCACATGAGCTACATACAATTGAAATCCTTTCCTAAAACATCTATTCAATTGTAATGCTAAGATCTCTCTAATGGATATGTGTCTTGTAATTCCTTTCACATTGCTCTACTTTCCCTCTTCATCAAGACATGCAAATTTCTTATTGTGGAAATCCAAGACACCATGATTCTTGTCCAACAAATCCATTCCAATCAATATATCATAGGATCCTAAGGGTATGATATTTAGGTTAACCTTGGTGTGCACTCCATTGAGATTTATTTGAAAATCTTTGACAATCTCAATGATCCTTCTTTTGGTTCTAGTGGCTAGCTGAACCAAACATGATTTTTGAAGCTTACTTTTCTTCAAATGAAATCTGTCCATTATTTCAGGATCAATGTAACTATTGCTTTCTCCTGAATTGATTAAAATAAAAATATGTTTATTAATTATTTTACCTTCCACATCAATCATATGGGATTGGTGTTCTTCTTGTCGATCTTACAAGGTTGCATATATTCTTAGAATATTTTTTCCCATGTCTTCTACTATACTAGCTTCTTGGATGTTGTGTAATTTCCTCATCTTTTCTTCTCTGTGAGATCAATCCTTATACATGTGATATTATTTACATACCCAACATTTTATTGGTGGTGTTCCCCTTTTTCCCAAGGAGTCTTCCCTCTTGGATTCATTCTTAATAGGCAGATCTCACTGATTTGTATTAGGACTGTTTCTATTGAAAGGAGGTTTGAATATCTTCCTTCTCTGATATGATTTCTTCTTCTTCTTATCCTTACAATAATTCTAAAGATACTCTCTACCTTTTCCTTTCTTGTACATGCGCTTATCCCTTCTAATGTCCTCTGTTAAGGTTTTGGGTTCACCATACTGAATTTTATCTTGATAGAAAGAGGGAAGTCCACTCATAAACCTTTGTATCTTCACCTTCTCATCCTTGATAAACCCCACATACTTCAACAATACTAAGAACTTATTTTCATATTATCCCATGGTCATGCTCCCTAACATGAGTTTGAAGAACTCTTGCATATTCTTGTCATAATATTTCTCTGAAAGATACTCATGTTGAAAATATTTCTTGAGTTGCTTCCAAGTGATCCTATTGGCATTAATTTTTTCAAATTTCTTCAATTGATCCCATCACATACCATCTTTTCCATGCAAATGGTATCTGGAAATCCTAACTTCTAGGTTGGATGAGTAGTTTTACAACTGAAAATACTTCCTGATCCCAAGGAATCATGCTTCAACGTCATCTTCCCTTTATCTTTCACCATCAAAGGATGGTGGCTTAAGCTTCCTAAGCTCTCCTTGCAAACTGTCCAAATAATGTCTTCTTCTTTGATTCCTAACATGAGACACTTCTAGGTTTCTCCTTGACTCTTCAAATGCATACAATTTTCTAGTTGAGTGAACAAATGACTGATGTCTTCGAGTCCTATTAGCACTTCTTGAGTGACTAGATATTTTATAGTTATATATCCTTTCCTGTTGTCTGCCTCTTTCATCATGTCTTGGACTTGATACATTATCCACTTGTATCTACAACTGATTTAGGATTTTCATCATCTAAGTATTAATTTGGTTCTATTGTCTCATCATCTTCTCATTATTTTCTTTGTAACTCTGCGCTTCCATTCTCAAGCTTTTCATAGTCTCTACCAATTTTGCTGGTTCCACTATAATATTGTGTCCATTAGATCAGGTCTCTACATTACTGAAGCTAATTTTTTAGACTTTGTCCTCTCTCTCATGATTAAAGGATCCTTCTGCATCTTTTGGACACACTGATCACACTGAGAGGGGGGGGGGGTGAATCAGTGTGAGGGAGATTTTACACTTCTCACAAAACTTTAGCTAGCAATCACCATTCACAACATCATTACTTATTACTTCCATTCATACTTAGTTTCTCACATGTAAATATATCTCAATGACATACATTAACAATAAATAACTATCCACCATCACAATAAAGAACACAAGGAACACCATATATATGTATACGTTTCTTTTGTATTACAGAATACAATCCTTGGGTTTTATCAACACAAACTGAAATAGAGCACCAAATCCAAGAGAGCACCAAATCTCAATGCAAGACCTAGCTTTCATATCTCAACACCAAATGATATGTGAGGAATCTAACCCTCAAGTACAAGACCCAACTTGTAGATAGAAATCAATCTGCCAAACTGTACCAATAGTCTATACCAACACAAGTGCATCAACTATGCACAACCTATCACAACAACCTATCACCTCAACCTGTCTCATCAATATCATCATCCAAATATGATCCGTAACTCTGTAATAAACCTGGTGTATGTGATCACATACCTACAAACCTTCGTTAACTTCAACAACAAGAGACTATCATTTTCATCAAAATTTACTTTAGTCTCACATGAATAATTTTGGATTAGTCAACAACCCTAAATTGAAACAATCATAACTATATAACTATAATGAATAAAGGTATGAAAATGGTACAAAATGTTCTTCAGTGTCTTATTTGCAATTCCTCCAAGTTTCACTACTTAGAACTTGCCAGAAAAGGAGTTATAGAAAAAAAGGGAGACCTTGATGAATTCTGGATTATTCTAGAGAGAGAACTTGTAGAGCATGTCACACACGTAATATTTTCTGTATGGATCTAAAAATGGTAAAAAACATACTAAATATTGTGCTATAACCAATTCATTTGGTCTTACTAAATTTGGATCTATTATGAAGAAGTTATGACATTGTTACCTGGAACACCTGTTTTAGACTAGTTTCATGACTATCCATAAACCCTATCTTCCATAGAGTGTAACTCCCAAAGTACAACGCCCCACAAGATGAAATTGTTATAAAAGTTACTTGGATATGGTTTCTCAACAACCTCCATATTTCACTATCTGAATCATTCTAGAAAACAATTTATCGTGAAAATGGTGATATGACTTGTAAATATGATACCTTAGAAAGCATCATCAAAAGACTTTATCCTCCCTTGAATTTCATCCTTCTTTACTTCACCTTCCCTCTGAAATTATCCTTATATGTCCTTTGGTTACCTCAGTCACTTGTAGATATTCAATATTCTTAATAGAATACTAATGGGAGACCCTTTCTCTCTTATTTATACTCTCCAAGTAGCTTCCTCTAGAAGTATCCACTTAACCACTTTGTCCACTTATCCACTTTGTCCACTTAACCAACTTTTTCCACTTATCCACTTAACCACTTTATCCACAAATAGTAAAATCTCCACTTCTAGTTGCAACTAATTTATTTTTAATTGTTTTCTTGTTGGAACTACTTAACCCACGACTAACCACTTTGATTGGTCAACTTCTTCTAGGAGCGTCTAGAATAATTTGGCTTCTTTGACCTTCTAGGGGATTCTAGATAACTCATGAGGGTTCTCCAACTTCACATGGACATAACTCTCCAACCGTGAGGAGTTATGTGACATTCCACATATCACCGAAAATGACATGACATATACTATCCATATGGAATAGTTTCTCCTGCAAATTCACTGATCTTCATTACATTATTCATTAATCAAACTTGGGTTCCCTAACCAAAATACTAGGCTACTCAACCACCTAACCATTCGAACTTCGCAAATATTCTTCCTGTGAGGTCTTTCACCACAAGGGGACCACTTTGAGAACTTTATCGAAGAGCGTCTTCCCGTGAGGGATTTCACCATAAGGGGACCACTTTGGAGTTTATCCATTTGGTTCTTCATATCAACCATGACATGGAATCAATGATATAAATCCCTTTAATATCAACACATCATTATGACACCATTTGACATCAACCCTTTGACAACAATTACATCAATGACCATATAACCAATAATCAATATATCAATAATAAAAACACATCACTATGACAATACTTGACATCAACCCTTTGACATCAATCCTTTGACATGAATGACAACATAGTACAACAACATCTTCCATGACTCTAATCTATTATCATGGCTTGAACTGATATGCTTATATCTCTTACTTCTATAAAATGCATGTCTAGATTATCTCTTTAATTTTTATTTTGTATCCATATATATCAACTTCCATATCTTTATTAGACGACTCATTTGTAGTAGGCTCATCTCTAACTTATCCTCTGACATGATTGTTTTAATAGTAGTTGAGGTAAATTAATGCTTAATATTCATGAGAGGAAGAAAAGCCCCATCTATTATGTGAACCCGCCTGATTGGAAATCCTCTTTGAATTGAGGTACCAACTTCAACATATTCTCCATTTTAGGACAATATTGATATACAAGGTTCTAACATACCTAAAACCTCCTGAGCTATGGTAGGTACTTTCAAAGCCTCAATCTCTTTAACGACTAATCTCCTTTGTTTCATATTGGATGTATGTTCTTTTAATAGGATCAATACACCTTGTTTATTCCATGGCGAGGGTAAACCTAGCTTAGTCATTTCTTCAAAACAACCAATAAAATTATTAACCTATAAACACGATGCCTTCATAATACTGCACAACTTGTTCAAGGTGGCCATTTTTCTCCACAAGGATATATAATCATTTTTCACCTAATTCATATCACCAATGACTATGGGTCTTAGGATATCAGTGATATCTCATCTATATTGGTGAAGCAAACATTGACCATATACACACATGATATGATGTCTTCACTTGAACTTTCCACCATTATATTTAGTTCTTGATATTTGTTATACTACTCCGAGTATCATTTTAAATGTATTCTCAAGGAGAGAAACTTAGAAATGATTCTTTTCTTAGAAAAATATTTTGCAACAATAAACTTATTATGGCCTAAGGTAGCTTACCAAGTTGAAATTAAATTTCTTTCCAACTTGGTATTTTCATTATTAATGGAAACCCATTGATTGTGTAACGTACCCACCTGCTAAAATGAAAATTAAAACACCCCATACATATGAAATGAACCAAGGGGAAGTAGGCCCATAAAACTACAGCAAAACAATATGTTGATTTAATCATGCAACTAACAACAGAGTAAAAACCATGAATGCATTTCACACCCAAAAAACATAAAATCATTCAAATTAACATTTACATAGTGGAATAATCCTAAAAAAACAACAAAAACTTATTTGTTTATAAAAATCACCAATTGGATGAATAAAAAGGACATTATTCCTAGCCATAGGCTTGTTTCTCATTTTATCTCAACAACAAGCCACCCCTGAGATAAGGCTATGTGTCCACAAGGAGATCCAACCCTTTTTGGTTGTCCACTGTCCACATTCAGTAGATCAAAACCCAGTTTCTACTCCAACAACATTTCCCAAGCCACAAGCTCTCTTCCCCACAACCTACACAACCCAAGGAATTTAACCCCTTATCTTCTCTTAGTCCATCGAAATGTACCATTCATTTATCAGGGCTTCTAGTGAACTCGATTGGCCAAGAAGATCACATCTAGGGACTTACAATAACTCTAATCTTCTCTAGGAGTGATAACACCAACATTCACAAGGCTCTTGAGCTATGTCCTCAATATAAAGATGCACTACATGTGTACAACATGTTTTTACAAGCACACGAGCTACATTTCCAACATAAACACAACCCAATAATGGCTACCTTAAGAACAACATGGATGGTACTCTTCCTAGCACTCAACTCCTCTCCTTCTACCCTTATTCTCCCTTGTTTGCTTGAATCTCACTCCTCCCAAAAACCGATGACTCTACTCAACCCATGTTGTCATAACTGAGTGAGATGACTTCCTCACCCAACCTCTTACATGACTTCAATGATTGGCTTTGGGAACACTCAACAACAAATATAAGGTTCACCTAACATTGATAATAAAATTCAGGAATGTGGGTTTGGATTAATACCCATGAATAATTCTTCCCTTTGTGGAATCATAGCCACCCCCCCCCC
>SNQJ01S0127589.1:0-25745 GCA_010110895.2 Picea sitchensis
AATACCACTTTAACATGAAAGGAATTACACATCTCTCCTATTGGGTTATAAAAGTGTATTTTAACCCCAAAACCTTTATTTTTAACCTAAAATTTTTGAAGCAAAATTTTAACACCTTAAGCCATTTACATTATTGATTTTCACCATAAATTTTCTCTACTAAAAATTTTGTTTAATTTTTTTTTTTCTAACATCATTATTTATAATTTTTTGTAAATTTATATTTAATTCTAAAAATGATATATTTTTAAATATATAATTTTTAGAATTAAATATAAATTTACATAAAATTACTTTACATAAATAAAAATTTACATCATTTTTTTCTATTTTGGATTACTTTATATATAAAAAAAAGTTTGTATAAAATTATTTTATATAGTGGATATTGAAATATTTTATTTATAACTTGTATTGAAATATTTTTTTTAAATACCACTTTAACATGGAAGCAATTACACATCTCTCCTATTGGGTTATAAAAGTGTATTTTAACCCCAAAACCTTTATTTTTAACCTAAAATTTTTAAAGCAAAATTTTAACACCTTAAGCCATTTACATTATTGATTTTCACCATAAATTTTCTCTACTAAAAATTTTGTTTATTTATTTTTTTTCTAACATCATTATTTATAATTTTATGTAAATTTATATTTAATTCTAAAAATTATATATTTAAAAATGCTAAAAAAACATGTTTTTAGCAATGAATTTAGTCTCACTAAATTCATTTCTACCGGTAAAAAATAATGCTAATTTCAACTGTTTTTTGAAGTTTAATTTACATGGATAGGAATTTTTTTATTTTGGATTAAATTTATGATATATCATGTACCTTTGGAAATCTATTAAAACTCATGCAATATTTAAATTAAAGGACTTTATTAAAGATTATAATTTTATGAATAACAATTTATATTTTCAAATTATAATTTTATGAATAACAATTTATATTTTCAAATTTTTTAGATAAATGTCCATCAACTATAACTTATTGGTTTACACTCTACAACACTAAAAAAATTACATATTTGAGGAATTTGCTAGCCTACTTTCAAATCTAAAAACTAACTGTAATGTTATTAATGAAAAAGATTTTTTTTTAAATCATAATATGACATTATCACAATTTATTCATATAGTTCTAAATAACATAAAAGTAGAAATAGATTAAAGTATAACTCAAATAATAATAAAATCATGAATTGTTTAGAAATATGATTTATCACAAGATAAACTAGAACTATAGCATTGAGAAATATATAAAAGGAGGGAGAAAATCTTACTATGGGATTGAAAAAAAGTATAACTAAGATGACCTTTAATTATGGGATAAGAAAAAACTATCTTTGAAATTCTTGTCATTACTTTCATCTTATATGGATGTGAAGTTTGGGGATGCAACATCTCTAGGAAATATGAAGATAAAGAATATCCAAAGGAATTTTATAACTTGTAAATATGGATTACAATGCAAGTCTTTGATAAATCCTTGGGAAGTAAAGGAAAAAGTCATTTTCTCTGGGTTTTTTTTTTGCCAAAAATAAGAACAAAGTTCCATAGTTAAATTGGACATTAGACAATTTTTAAAATACCTTGGTGGGTCAAAAGAATCTGCTATCTTTGTGACACTGAGAGAGTGATGGAATGTCATGTGTATACTCATATTAGATCATAATTTCTAAACATTTTTCATAATATTTAGGTCTTCCTAACTTTCTAACTCATGAAAATTATGATGATCTTGAAACACTTCTCTTACTTAAATAAAATTATGAAAATTGTCCTATAAACCAAATCTGATATCAATGAACTTTAACCATCATCATCAATTTAGTGGACATAATTTTAAAAATAAAAATAAAAAAAATAAAAATAAAAACATAAAAATATATCATATTAAGTATAACACTTTTCCAACCTTAACAAGTACACGTAAACATGAAGGTATTTTTGTTTTTTAGTTTTGAAAAACAAATGAAAGACATAGATAAATAAATTTGGACAACACAAATACAAGTTTCCACTAGAGCATATCGTTTCTTGGTAGAGATTTAACATGGGCATAGATTCATGCTAAATTTCAAATTTTAATTTCTTTATGGTCAAAATGTTATATTTAATTAATTTATATTATTAAAAATTAATTTAAATATTTTATTAAATTAATTTATGTTATTAAAATATATATAGAGAGAGAGAGAGAGAGAGAAAAGTGAAATATATTTTATAATTTAATATTGAAAAGATTATAACATCCATTTCATTTACAATAAATTCAATATAAAAAGTTATACTTGTTAAGGTTTTGCAAATAGGGTAGCAAGCTAAGTGGGCTTGATTGTGGGGAAAACTCCACAGTTAAGCGCGCTTGAGCCAGAGGCGTCTTGGGATGCGTAACCACCTAGGAAGTCCTGGTTACCGGGTGCAAGCCCCAGAAGTGATGATTGATGCTATGTGATTCATTTCGTTGGCTTCAATTTCATTTCTTCACCCTTGTGAGCATCACCCGATGCAATGAGTGCTAAGTGGACTATTCAAATCATGAGAATTATTGGTCAGTTGAGACTAATACTCATGAATATGGGTCATAGATTAATGACTTACACTACGTAGTTAATCCCAAAAATAATATCTAATAGATTATCGACTTATACGTAGTTAATCCCAAAATAATATCTAATATTCAGGTCAAGGTTCTTATATACTTTAAAATAATAAGAGCAGGGAGCTCTGAATCAGAAGTCTTATACAAGGCCAATATTTGCTAAGGTTTCTTGCAACAATGCAAGCTAAGGGGCTGATTGTGGAAAAATTCACGCTAAGCCGGAGCCGAGGAGTCTTGGATGGGTAAATCACCCGGGAAGTCCCGGGTAAGCCCCTAAGTGATGGTTTATGCTATGCGATTCATTTCAAGGGTTCAATCATTTCTTCACTCCTTTGTGAGCACTGAATTCGGCGCAATGAGTGCTAAGTGGATCATTCAAATCATGAGAATTATTAATCAGGGCTTGAGACTACGTTTCCGCTAATATGGGATTATAGATATGACATACTCTACGCACTTAATCCAAAAAATAATATCTAATATCTTGCATCAGCAGGTTCTCATATACTTAAATAATAAGAGTCATGGGAGCTCTAACTGGTAGTTCATAAGGCACAATACTTTGCTAAAGTTTCACAAATGAGGCAGTAAGCTAAGTGAGCTTGACTATGAGGAAACTCCATGGTGAAGCACGCTTGAGAAATAATAGTGTTGGGATGGATGGCCTCCCTAAGAAGTTCTAGTTACCAAGTGCAAGTCTTGGAAGTGAAAATTGAAGCTATGTGATTCATTTCACTAGATTCAATCACACTTCTTCACCCTTGTGAGCATCACCCGATGTTACTCATGAATATGGGTCATATAATAAAGACTTACACTATAGAGTTAATCCCAAAAATAATATCTTACATATCTTGCACCGCGAAGCCTTATATACGTAAAGCAATAAGACAAGGAACTCTAACCGAGTAGTTCATATGCACACTTGCTAAGGTTTCGGTAAATGGGGTAGCAAGCCATGGGCTTTGTGGGGAAACTCCTACGCTGCCGCCAGCTGATTTAGGCGCCTTAGATGGGTAGCACCACCTCGAAGTCCCGGGTTACTGTGTGCAAGCCCCGTATATGATGATTGATGCTATGCATTCATTTTGTTGGCTTCAATCCCATTTCTTTACCCATGTGAGCATCACCCAATACAATGAGTGCTAATTGGACTATCAAATCACAGGAATTATTGAGATCCAATACTCATGAATATGGGTCATAGATTAATGACTTTACACTAAGCAGTTAATCCCAAAAAAAATCTAATATCTCATCAGCGGAAGCCCCTACATACTTAAAATAATAAGAGTCGAGGGAGCTCTAACTTGGTAGTTCATAAGGAAAAAAATACTTGCTAAGGTTTTGAAATGGGGCGTTTCAAGGGTTTGATTGCGGGGAAATCACGCTTAAGCTGGAGCCGAGTATGCCTTTGGGATGGGTAAACACCGAAGTCCTGGTTACCTTGTGCAAGCCCCATAAGTGATGAATGATGCTATGCGATTCATTCTGCTGGTTTCCAATCCTACTTCTTCACCTCTTTGTGAGTACTGTTCACGTATCGAGTTATGGTCTTCCTATTCAAATCATGGAGAATTTATTGGTCATTGAGACTAATACTCATGAATATGGGTCATAGATTAATGGACTTACACTAATGAAGAACCCCAAAAATAATATCTAATATCTTGCAATCATGGGAACCCCTATATACTTTAAAATAATAAGAGCCAAGGAGCCTCTAACCGGTGAAGTTCATATGCACACATTTGCTATAAGGTTTTGCAATGGGGCAGCAAGCTGGCGGGCTTGATTGTGGGGAAAACTCCACAATAAACGCGCTTGAGCCGCAGGCCTGGGATGGGTAATCACCGAAGTTTGCTATCGTGCAAGCCCCTGGCGATGATTGATGCGAAGCATTCATTTCACGGGTTTGTCCCATTTTCTTCACCTCTGTGAGCATCACCGAATGCAGTGAGTGCTAAAGGGACTATTCAAATCATGAGAATTTGGTCGGGCTTGAGACTATTAATACTTATGGATATGGGTCATAGATTACCGACTTACACTATGCAGTTAATCCCCAAAATAATATCTTATATCTTTACATCATGGAGGCCCATATATACATAAAATAATAGAGTCAAGGAGCTCTAACTGGCACTGATAAGGGCACAATACTTGCTAAGGTTTTGCAAATGGGGTAAAGCCATGGACTTGATTGTGGGGAAAATTCCACGGTTAAGCACGCTTGAGTCGTAGGCGCCTTTCAATGGGTAACCAATTGAAGTGCCTGGCCAATGCAAGCCCGGAAGTGATGATTGATGCTGGCGCTATTCATTTCATTGGCTTCAATCGCATTTCTTCACCTTTGTGAGCATCACCCGATGTAATGAGTACTAAGTGGACTATTAAAATCATAAGAATTATTGGTCAATTGAGACTACTGACTCATTGATATTGGTCATAGATTAATGAATTACTTTACGTAGTTAATCCCAAAAATACTATCTAATATCTTGCATCAAGTAAGCCCCTATATACTTAAAATAATAAGAGTCAAGGAGCTCTAACTGCATGGTTCATAAGGCACTTGGCGCATAGGTTTTGCAAATGCAGTAGCAAGCTAAGTGGGCTTTGATTGTGGGGAAAACTCCAAAATACACAGTTAAACATGCATAAGCCAAAGGAGTCTTGGGATAGGTGACCACCCGAGAAGTCCCGGTTACTGGGTGCAAGCCCCGAAGTGATGATTGATGCTATGCGATTCATTTCGCTGGCTTCAATCCCATTTCTTCTACCTTTGTGAGCATCACCCGGATGCAATGAGTGCTAAGTGATTATTCAAATCATGAGAATTATTGGTCGTATTGAGATCAATACTCATGAATATGGGTCATAGATTAATGACTTACACTCACGGGTTAATCCCCAAAATAATATCTAATATCCCGTGATCATGAAGCCCCTACATACTTAAAATAATAAGAGTCAATTTGAGCTCTAATCGGGTAGTTCATAAGGCACAATACTTGCTATAATTTGCAAATGGGGTAGCAAGCTAAAATGTGGGGAAAAGTGCATAGTAAAGTGTTCTTGAGCCAAATGAGTCTTGTGATGGGTGACCTCTCACAAAGTCCTAGTTACCGGGTGCAAGCCTCGAAGTGATGATTGATGCTATGCTGATTCATTTCGCTATTTCCAATCCCATTTTTTCACCCCTGTGAGCATCACCGTATGCAATGAGTGCTAAGTGGGACTATTCAAATCATGAGAATTATTGGTCATTGAGACTAATACTCATGAATATGGGTCAGATTATCGACTTACACTACGCAAATAATCCCAAAAATAATATCTAAGATCTTGCACTGCATGGAAGCTCCTATATACTTAAAATAATAAGAGTCAAGGGAGCTCTAATCGGTCGAGAAGGCACAATACTTGCTAAGGTTTTGCAATGGGGTAGCAAGATAAATGGGCTAAATTATGTAGAAAACCTAATGGTTAAGCATGCTTGAGCCAAACGAGTTTCAGGATGGGTAACATTCTCATGAATTCCTTGTTACCAGGTGCAAGCCCCAGAACTGATGATTGATGCTATGCAATTCATTCGTTGGCTTCAATCCCATTTCTTCTGTCTCTGTGAGCATCACCCGGATGCAATGCAATGCAATGCGTTGCTAAGTAGACTATTTAAATCATGAAAATTATTGGTCAATTGAGACTAATACTCATGAATATGGGTCATAGATTAATGACTACACTACGCAGTTTGTCCCCAAAAATAATATCTAATATCTTGCACCGCTGAGCCCTCGCATACTTAAAATAATAAGAGTCAAGGAGCTCTAACTGGGTAGTTCATAAGGCACAATACTTGGCTAAGGTTTTGCAAATGGGGTATGTTGGCGGGCTTGATTGTGGAAAAACTCCACAACTAAGCCCGCTTGAGCCAGAGGCATCTTGAGATGGGTGACCACCTAGAAAGTCTCGCTACCGTAAAAGTGCCCCTATGATGATTGATGCCATGCGACCCATTTCGCTGGTTGCAGTAATCCCATTTCTTCACCTCAGGAGCATCACCTCGATGCAATGAGTGCTATGGACTATTCAAATCATGAGAATTATTGGTCGCTTGAGACTACTCATGAACATGGGTCATATATTAATAACTTACACTACACAGCTAATCCCAAAAATAATATATAACATCTGCGACCGCGGGAGGTCCCTATACTTAAAAATACAGTTAAGGGAGCTCTAAATGATTAGTTCATAAGGCACAACACTTGCTAAGGTTTTGCAAATGGGGTAAGCTAAGAGGGTTTGATTATGGGGAAAACTCCACGCTAATGCTTGAGCCGTAGAGGCTGCCGGGGATGGTAACCACCCGGAAGCCCCGTTACAGGTGCAAGCCCTTAAGATGATTGATGCTATGCGATTCATTCGCTGGTTTTAATCCCATTTCTTCACCACTGTGAGCATCTACGTTACCATGAATATGGTTCATAGATTAATGACTTACACTGTACAATTAATCCCAAAATAATATCTAACATCTGCACCGCTGGAAGCCTATATGCTACTTAAAAATAATAAGGTATCAAGGGAGCTCTAACTGCGCAGTTCATAAGGCACAATACTTGGTACAGTTTTGCAAATGGGGTAGCAAGCTATGCGGGCTTGATTATGGGGAAAACTACACAGTTAAGAGCGCTTGAGCCAAAGGAGTCTTGAGATGGGTAACTGGGAAGTCCTGGTTACGTAGTGCAAGCCCTAAGTGATGATTGATGCTACTTGATTCATTTTGTTGGTTTTAATCCCATTTCTTTCACTTTGTGAGCATCACCCGATGCAATGAGTGCTATGGACTATTCAAATCCATGAGAAATTATTGAGTGGAGACTAATACTCATGAATATGGGTCATAGATTAATGACTTTACACTACGCATAATTAATCCCAAAAATAATATCTAATATCTTGCACCTTTAGGCCCCTATATACTTAAAATAATAAGAGCTTCGGCGATTTAACCGGTATTCATAAGGCACAATACTTGCTAAGGTTTTGCAAATGGGGTAGCAAGCTAAGGGAGCTTGATTGTGGGGAAAAAATTCACGCTTAAGCGTGCTTGAGCCAGTGGCGTCTTGGGATGGGTAACCATTTGGGAAGTCCTTGCCATCGGGTGCAAGCCCTGGAAGCGATGATTGATGCTATGCGATTCATTTCGTTGGTTTCCAATCCATTTCTTCACTCCCTGTGAGCATCGTTCATGTAATGAGTGCTAAGTGGATTATTCAAGTCATGAGAATTATTGGTCACTTGAGACTAATACTCATGACATGGTCATAGATTAATGACTTACACTCACGCAGTTTAATCCCAAAAATAATATCTACATCTTGCACCGCGAAGTCTCATATACTTTAAAATAATAAGAGTCAAGGGTTTCAGTCTTGGTAGTTCATATGCACAATACTTGCTAAGGTTTTGCAACGGGGGTAGCAAGTTGGCGGGCTTGATTTCAGGGAAACTCCAGCTTATGTGCTTGAGCCGAGGCTCTGGGATGGGTAACCACCGAAGTCTCGTTACCGGGTAAGCCTATGATGCTGATGCGCATTCATTTCGGTTGGCTTCAATCCCATTTCTTCACTCCTATGAGCATCAAACAATGCAATGAGTGCTAAGTGGAAAAATCCAAATCATGAGAATTATTGGTCACTTTGAGACTAATACTCATGAAGCGGGTCAGCATTAATGACTTACTCTACGCATTTAATCCTGAAAATAATATCTAGTATCTTGTACTGTGGAAGCCCCTATATACTAAAATAATAAGAGTCAAGGGAACTCTAACTCAGTAGTTCATAAGGCACAATACTTGCTACAATTTGCAGCCAAGAAGCAAGCCAAGTGGGCTTGATTGTGGGGAAAACTCTACGCTTACGCGGCTTGGAGCCGTATATGCCTTGGATGGGTAACCAATTGAAGTCTTCTGCCATCGCGCAACCTAAGTGATGATTGATGCTATGCATTCATTTCGTTGTTTTCAATCCCATTTCTTCACCTTTGTGAGCATCAATTCATGCAATGAGTGCTAAGTGGATCTATTCAAATCATCAAGGAGAATTATTGGTCACTTTAGAATTAATACTCATGAATATGGGTCATAGATTAATGACTTACCACGCAATTAATCCCAAAAATAATATCTAATATCTTGTACTGCGAAAAGCCCCTATATACTTAAAATAATAAGAGTCAATGGACCGAATCAAGCATATTCATATACAATATCTGCTAAGGTTTTGCAAATGGGTAGCAAGCTAATTGGGCTTGATTGTGGGGAAACTCCATAGTTGTTGCCATTGATTGTGATCGCCTTGGGATGGCAACTTCACCTGAAGTCTCTGCTATCGGGTGATTCCGGCGATGATTGATGCTATGGGATTAATTTCGCTGGCTTCAATCCCATTTCTTCACCTTGATGAGCATCACCATGCACAAAGTGCTAAGTGGACTATTCAACATGATGAATTATTAGTCACTTGAATAATACCATGAATATGGGTCATAGATTATCGACGCCATACCACGCTAATTTGAAAAATAATATCTAATATCTTGTACTACGGAAGCCCCTATATGTTTCTGGGGTAAATAATAAGAGTCGAGGGAGCTCTAACTGGATAGTCTATAAGGCACAATACTTGCTAAGGTTTTCAAATGGGCAAGTTAAGTGGGCTTGATTGTGGGGAAACTCCACTTGCCGCTGAGCTGTAGGAGGGCGCCTTGGGATGGGTAACCACTCCTGAAGTTCTCGTTTACCGCAAGCCCGAAGTGATGATTGATGCTATGCAATTCATTTCGTTGGCTTCAATCCCATTTCTTCACCCTTGTGAGAATCACCCGATGCAATGAGTGCTAAGTGGACTATTCAAATCATGAGAATTATTATCGCTGAGACTAATACTCATGATAAGGTCATAGATTGTCGACTTACACTCACGCAGCTTAATCCCAAAAATAATATTCACATCTCGTAATCATGAAGCCCTATATACTTAAAATTAATTGAGTTAAGGGAGCTCTAACTGGTAGTTCATAAGGCACAATACTTGGCTAAGGTTTTGTGAGGTAGCAAGCCAAGGGCTTGATTTGTGGGGAAAACTGCACATTAAGCGCGTTTGAGCCAGAGTATGCCTTTGGGCTGGGTAACCACCGGGAAACCGGCTACTGTGCAAGCCCTATGAGGATTAGCTGCCATGTGATTCATTTCGTCAAGCTTCAATCCCATTTCTTCACTCCTATGAGCATCACCCATAATGAGTGCTAAGTGGATTATTCAATCATGAGAATTATTAGTCAGTTGCGACTAATATCATGAATATGGGTCATAGATTAATGACTTCATAACACTAACTGTACGCAGTTAATCCCAAAAAATATCTAATATCTTACACTGCAGAAGCCCCTATATAATAAATAATAAGAGTTAAGAGAGCTCTAACTGGGTAGTTCATAAGTAACAATACTTGCTATGGTAAATGGGGTAGCAAGCTAAGTGGGCTTGATTGTGGGGAACCTCCACGCTTGCTGAGCCGAGGTATGCCTTGGGATGGGTAACCACCGAAGTTCCCGTTATCGCAAGCCCTGGAAGTGATTATTGGTGCTATGTGATTCATTTCGCTGGCTTCAATCCCATTTCACTCCTTGTGAGCATCACCCATGTATCGAGTGCTAAGTGGACTATTCAAATCATGAGAATTTATTGGTCACTTTTGAGACTAATACTCATGAATATGGGTCATAGATTAATGACTTACACTCACGCAGCTTAATCCCCAGAAAATTATATTTAATATGTTGCACTGTGGAAGTCCCTATATACTTAAAATAATAAGAGTCAAGGAGCTCTAGAATCAGTAGTTCAAGAGGCACAGCTACTTGCTAAGGTTTTGCAAATGGGGTAGCAAGCCAAGTGGGCTTAATTGTGGGGAAAACTCAACAGTCAAGCGTGCTTGAGCCAGAGGAGTCCTGGGATGGGTAACTCACCTGAAGTCTTGTTACCGGCAAGCCCCGAACCGATGATTGATGCTATGCCATTCATTTTGTTGGTTTCAATCCCATTTTCATCTTGTGAGATCACCTGATGCAATGAGTGCTATGTGGAATATTCAAAATCATGAGACATTGGTCAATTGAGACACACCATGAATATGGCCATAGGATTATCGACTTACACTCACGCGAAGCTTAATCCCAAAATAGTATCTAATATTCAGACCAAGTGGAAGCCCCAATATACTTAAAATAATAAGAGTCAAGGGAGCCGAACTATGTAGTTCATAAGGCACAATACTTGTTACATAGTTTCAGTAAATGAGGTAGCAAGCTATGGGATTTTGATTGTGGGGAAAAACTCACGCTAAGCTGCTTCTTGAGCCGTGAGGGCGCCTTGGGATGGTAACCACCGGAAGTCCCGGCCATCAAGTGCAAGCCCCCTAAGTGATGATTGATGCTATGCATTCATTTCATTGGCCTTCAATCCCATTTCTTCACCCTTTGTGAGCATCACCCGGCTGTAATGAGTGCTATGGATTCATTCAAATCATGAGAATTATTGGTCATTGAGACTGATACTCATGAATATGGGTCATAGATTAATGACTTATACTACCCAGTTAGAGCTCCCTTGATTCTTATTATTTAAGTATATAGGGACTTTTATAGATTAATGACTTACACTATGCAGTTAATCCCAAAAAATAATATCTAATATCTTGCACTGCGGAAGCCCCTATATACTTAAAATAATAAGAGTCAAGGGAGCTCTAAATGGGTAGTACATAAGGCATAATACTTGCTAAGGTTTTGCAAATGAGGTAGCAAGCTAAGTGGGCTTGATTGTGGGGAAAACTCCACAGTTAAGCGCGCTTGAGCCAGAGGCGTCTTGGGATGGGTAACCACCTAGGAAGTCCTGGTTACCGGGTGCAAGCCCCGGAAGTGTTGATTGATGCTATGCGATTCATTTCGTTGGCTTCAATCCCATTTCTTCACCCTTGTGAGCATCACCCGATGCAATGAGTGCTAAGTGGACTATTCAAATCATGAGAATTATTGGTCAGTTGAGACTAATACTCATGAATATGGGTCATAGATTAATGACTTACACTATGCTCCCAAAGATAATATCTAAGTTATATAAAATTTAAAATAATAGTGATAAAAAATGTAATATGAATTAAATATATATTAAGAATATGTGTTTTTTTTTTAAAAGTTATGGATTCAAATCTAGAAAAGTAGTTATGTACATTTTTATAAGTCAAATTAAATTATTATTATTATTTATACAGACATTTATGCATACATATATTCATATATAAAAATCACAATATCCTATATCTATATTAACTTGAAATATTTAAGTAATGAGAGATTTCAATTTATTTTTTAATCTTTCTCAAAACTTACTTAATAAATCTATATTTAATATAAAACTACCGTGATATATATTTAATAAAATGTAAATACATTTAAAATCTTGTATAAAATATGTTGAGTTGATATTTAATAAAATATGATGATAAGGTAAATATGAAAAATAATAAAAATGAAGAATAAAATATATCGTATGAGTTTGGGAAATGGAAGTTTAATAACTATATTATTATTCATCATTATATTTAGTATAATTATTATAATCATATCTTATTATATTTACTTATTTTAAAAATATAATTTTTTTTTTATTTTACTTTAATTGAAATTGATAATTATATGATTAATAATCACTATTTAATTATAAATGTCAAACAATGTTTCTATTATAATTATTATAATCATATCTTATTATATTCACTTATTTTAAAAATATAATTTTTTTTTTATTTTACTTTAATTGAAATTAATAATTATATTATTAATAATCACTATTTAATTATAAATGTCAAACAATGTTTTTATTATAAACATTTACTTAAAAACATAGAAAGGATGACTATTTTTTAATTATTAATTTATTTATTTTTTAAAAATTTTATTGCTAATGCTTGACCATTTATAAACATAGAAAGGATGACTTTTTTTAATTATTAATTATTTATTTTTTTAAAACCTTATTGCTAAAACTTTAGGCATTTATATTTGTGTAAGTTAGATATTGTTGTGTGATGGCACCCTAATGCTAAAAATCCTCTCTCACTTAGATATTGTTTGTGTTAAAATATAACATAAAGTAGTATATTATGATATTATACATATAAAGCAAGGTTAAAACTTTGAGCATTTATATTTGTGTAAGTTAGATATTGTTGTGTGATGGCACCCTAATGTTAGAAATCCTCTCTCACTTAGATATTGTTTGTGTTAAAATATAACATAAAGTAGTATATTATGATATTATACATATAAAGCAAGGTTGAGCAACTAAAAAGAATTTGATGTTATATTTTTATATGAAGTGAATTTAGTATGAAATTTGTAATTTAAAAATATAATTTAAATATTATAAAATGTTATAAATATTATTTATTTTTTATTTATATTTATATTATATTATTTATCTAAAGAAACTTGGAAACTACTACTTAAAGATTTGTATGAGACTAATAATACAAATTGTTTGAATTTAATTGTATGAATCGTTTATCAAGAGTAAATTGCTAAGTATTAAAATGGATATAAATGAGTCTGTTAGTATTTTTTTTTGGGTAAATTAAAGACATGAAAGATAAATTGAGAGATATAGGAAAAAAAGTGTCAAACATTGATCTTGTCACAATTGCCCTAAATGGAATGCTAGAGGACTATCAAATGTTTATAAAAGGCCTTGCAGCAAGAGAGAAAGCTCCTACCTTTGAGGAATTGACAGGTATATTGTTGCAAGAAGAAGAGAGACGCGCAAATTTGAAATTGAATTTGAAGCCTCGGAATTCAGAGTTAGCACTATGGACAAAGAAGAGATTCCCTAAAGGGAAACCAGGAGAAGGAGACAGAGGAGGAAATTCATTTCAGAGGAAGTCATTTCCAAAGCCAAATCAAGGTATGTCATCTAATAGAAATGAACCTAAGTGTTTCTATTGTGGTAGACTCAACATATTGCTATAGAATGTCATAAGAAGAAAAATGATGAGGCTAGGCATAAAAATAGAAAACATTCAGGACACTTGGCCTCGCCTGAGAGCAGTCGATTCCTTTCCATTTCTCTTATTTTCAAGTCAAACTACCCTTTGGTTAGTTATGAATAAACTCAAAATTAAGGTGTTAGACGATACAATTTCAAGACAAGAAATGGAATATTGTTGATCACACATCACTCCCATGACTTGAGAAACAAAATCGGATGATGCATCAGTTCAAAGATACCAAGGGAATATCGAATTTCTCCATTAAGAGAATCGTGGTAAACTGAAGATAACCAATGTTTTGCGCTCAACTTAAAAGTGTATTAGAGTAAATATAACCACTTCATCACTTTATCTTTGGAAAAAAATCTCTTGGAATAGATTTTGTAGCAGTTAAGAGAAAATCTCTCAAATCATTATGAAAAATATGAATGTCATGGATTTTCATTTAAAAAATAAGCTCCATGATCAACCTGCTAAATAAATCAATGGACAAATCCATCTTCCATGAAATCTATCCAAGGGAGAATTCACGTACCGTGAGAAACAATACATCGACTAGCCACTAAGAAAAATCTAGTACTATCGAGAGCTTCAACATGTCGAAGGTGATGAGAGCAATGATGTAGCATGTCCCAAACACTTAGAAAAGCCACCCATTCACCATTTCACCGACAATCAAATTTATCTAGTCTAACTATTAATTGTGTTGAGAGAGATCTGTAATTCCTTTCTTTAGTTTACACATAGCATTAAAAAAATTATACATAACAAAAATATATTTCAATGTGGCATATTTCAATATCCACCTTGAGTAAAATAATTATATATCAAATTTATATATAAAGGGAGAGAGAGAGTCATTGAAAGTAAAAAAAATATTATTCAATTCATAAGTGCTTTCTACAATGCTTAATATGGAGTTCACATGTGGCATTTAAAAAAATATTAATATGACAAAAAATATTTTCATGTAATCATAAAGTAACTGAAAGTAAAAAAAATCTTATTTTTAGTTTTCAACATGGAGTTGATACATGTCATTAAAAAAAATATCAATAGCAAAGAAGAATTTTCTTAAGGTGCATTCTACTTCTCATTATGAAGAAGATGTGCAATTCCTTCCATGCTTAATATAAAGCTAATATGTAACATTTAAAAAAATATTAATAACAAATAAAATATTTGGATATCAACTTTATATATATAACAATTGAATGTAAAAAAAATATTATTAGGTAAAAAGGCACAACCCATTATGAGGGAGATGTGTAATTTCTTCCATGCTCAACATAGAGTTGACATGTGGCACACACACACACACACACACACACATCTTAAGAACTAATATAGATTCATCCCAACTCTATATATATCATGCTCTGACAGGGATCAAATCCCTTGTGGTGCAAACCTTTCCTCAAGTTTTAGCCTAGAAAAAAATTGCAACTCCACGGATTTGATGCCTCTTGGTGCTCTTGGTGTAAGTTTGAAATTTTTCTTATGATTCAAGGTTTAAATAGTATCTTCACTTGGGAGTCATTCATATCCATGTCTACCTCCTGACACATCTTTGTGTGTGCTCTGCAATGAATAGAATTGAAAGAACATTGTGTACAAGGAAGAGACATGTTCCTCAAACAGTCGAGATTTGTTCCCTACCTTCGAAGATGCCATATAATCAACATAGAGTTGACATGTGGCACACACACACACATATCTTAAGAACTACTATAGATTCATCCCAACTCCATATATATCATGCTCTGACAGGGATAAAATCCCTTGTGGTGCAAACCTTTCCTCAAGTTTTAGGCTATAAAAAAAATTGCAACTCCACGGATTTGATGCCTCTTGGTGCTCTTGGTGCTCTTGGTGTAAGTTTGAAATTTTTCTTATGATTCAAGGTTTAAATAGTATCTTCACTTGGGAATCATTCATATCCATGTCTACCTTCTAACACATATTTGTGTGTGCTCTGCAATGAATAGAATTGAAAGAACATTGGATACAAGGAAGAGACATGTTCCTCAAACAGTCGAGATTTGTTACCTACCTTCAAAGATGCCATATAATCCTTTAAACCAACACAAATTCCAACTTCTTTCTTGTATCCTTTTCATTTCAGACTAAATGATTTAAAAAATAGGCCATTATTTCATTTCAAACTAAATGATTTAAAAAATAGGCCATCGTAAAGACACAATAAAAAATGTACATCCTATGAATGACTTTGGTTGTAGAAACGATTGAAGTATGGAGGCAGGGAAAATACTCACATAGAACAATTGCTACAACATATAAGAATAAACACAAGAACACTCTTGATTGTTGCTACAACCAAATAATTTTGAACTATTAATCCCTTGTTCACTTCCACACACCTTTCATTACTTCATGAAATAATATTAAATACATTGAAGAAGATCTCTCTAGAAACAACTAGATGCTAAGAACTGTTGAGATCTAACTACCAAGAACTGTCTAGATATAATGTCCAAATCTAACTATTATTTGACCATGTTAACCTCTGGATGCATAAAAAAAAATTAACTTAACTAACTAAGTGTGTCGGAGTTATTACATTATTTCAACATTCTCCCTTAATTATGACCGTTGAAAACTTCCGCAACTACAACACCTAGATTATGTCTATGAAATTCAAAAATATCTCTTTCCAATGGCTTTGTAAATATATCAAGCAATGGGTCTTTTGACTTCCAAAATTCTAAATATGTATACCACCCTTGTTTACAGGCGGCTCTCTAACAAAATGATATCTTGTATCTATATGTTTGTTTATTTTGGTGAAAAACATGATTATTGGACAGAGCTATGGCTGAATTATTGTCACAATAAACTAGAGTTGGTCCTTGTTTTACTTGTTGAAGATCATTTAATACTCTACGTAACCAACCTATGTTACAAGCTATTGTTGTTGTTGCTACATATCCAGCTTCTCCTAATAAGATCATCACAATGGGATGTTTCTTGGATGCCCATGAAATCATAACTAAACCAAGATGAAAGACATACCCTCATGTACTCTTTGTATCATCTAGGATACTTGCAAAGTCGTTGTTGGTATAGACAATCAAAAAGTTATTTTCAATACGTGAGTATAAAATGTCATATCTTGTTTTTCCTGCAATGTATCTCAAAATTATTTTGCCAACTTGCCAATGCATTTCTTTAGGTGTCTCCATAAACTTGGAAATCAAGCTAACTGCAAACATAATGCCTGGTTTAGTGGCAGTGAGATACATGAGACTGCCAATTAATCTCTTGAACAATGTAGGATCTATATTTGAACGTTTATCTTCTTTGCTAAGTTTTGTTCACGTTGCTATCGGTGTGGGTGTTTCCTTTCAATTCATCATTCTAAATCTTTTTAGCACATCCAATGCATATTTTGTTTGACATATAAAGATTCCAAAATCTAACCGATTTACCTCTATGCCAAGGAAGTACTTGATCCATCCCAAATCTGTCATCTCGAATTCTTGTTTCACTGATGATTTAAACTCATCTATTGACAAGTTTCCAGTGAAAATCACATCATCAACATATAAACAAACAATTATAATTTTCCCTTGCTAATTTGCCTTTGTATATAGAGTGGGTTCATTGTTGCTTCTGCTAAATCCATGGTTGATCGAATAAAAGTCTATCTTGTTGTACCAAGCTCTTGGATCTTTCTTGAGTCCATAAAGATCTTTTTTCAACCTGTATACCTTAAACATTCTTGTCCTTTTATCTCATACCCCGGTGGCTATTGCACATAAACTTATTCTAGAATGTCATTTAAGAATGCATATTTCACATCCATTCGATATATCTTCCATTTGTTTAGAGAAGTTATTGCTAAGACCTCCCTTACCATATTTAATCTGGCCACTAGTGAAAAAGTTTTTCCAAAATCAATTCCAGATTGTTATGCAAACCCCTTTTCTACTACTCTTTCTTTGTATCTTTCAACTTCACCCTTTTCATTAAATTTGGTTTTATAAACCCATTTCACACCAATACAATATTTGTCATCAAGCAAATCTACTAGATCCCATGTATCATTTTTTTCTAAGGAATCTATTTCTTCATTCATTGCTTTGACCCAATGTTTTTCCTTAATTTCATCTTCAAAGAATGTACGTTGACATGAGAACAATACCAAATTTGACTTGTTATCTAGAATTTTTCATAAATTTCTTGCAAACTTCCAATTTTTCTAGTGTTTGGGCCATAATCATTACTTGATTAAGGACTGGGAGTAGATTTACTTTTTAGCATTCATTACTCTCCTTCAATAGAGTTTCTTGGAGTACCCCTGACAGCCTACAGGTGATTGAGTTTGTGTATATTTTTTTCCTACTTGTTCAATCTGCTCTTCTACATAAACTTGTCCATAAGGAATTGTTGCTCCAAAATTCATAGTTTTCTCGACACTTTGATTCCAAGCTTCAATTTCTTTGAACTATACATATTTGTTAATTATAAACTTCTATGTGATTGGATTGTACAATTTGTATGCATTGGAATGCTCACTATAACTTGTGAAAATACACCTCTCACTTCTTCCATCTAATTTTCTTATTAGTTGTTCAAGTACGTGAGCATACATGCCACACATCCAAACACCCTAAAATGTGATACACTACACTTCATACCACTCCAGGCCTCTTGTGGCACTATATTTTTGACATTTTTTGTGGGATACCTGTTCAAAATGTATACAAAACAAGCAATTGCTTCACCACAAAACTCATTGAATAAATGTTTTTCTTTCAACAAACTTATAGCCATGTTCATAATTTTTCTATTCTTCCTTTTTGCTACACCATTTTGTTGTGGTCTGTACCTCACTATGAATTGTCTCTTGATTCCAAAGTGTTTATAGTATGTTGTAAATTCTTTGGAATTATATTCTCCTCCTCTATCATATCTCAATATTTTAATATATTGACCACTCTGCTTTAAACTCCTTCAACTTGTCAAAAGTTTCAGATTTGATTTTCAAGAAGTATACGCAAATATTCCGACTTAAATCATCAATGAATGTCAAGAAATAAAAGTGTCCTCCAAGAGATTGGGTTTGCATAGGGCCACACAAATCAGTATGAACCAACTCCAATGATGCCTTTACACGGTAAGATGCACTAGCTCGAAAGTTGTTCCTATGTTATTTTGCCAATATACAACTCTCACAAGAGCTAGTTGATTCATGTATGATCGATAGACCTTTAAGCAATTTCTTCTGTTGCAACAAATTTAGTCATCCAAAATGAAAGTGACCAAATCTCAAATGCCAAAACCAAGACTCATATAGACTAGTTACTTTATGGGAAAATGAGGTTGATTGATTGACATTTGTCATAATCAAAGGATACATACCATTTATAGTTATTTCAATTCTAGCAATTAATCTCCTGCTAGGAAATTTGTCTAGGATTGTACAAGTATTGTGGTTGAAAATAACTTTATAACCATTTTGGGTAAGTTGACCAATACTCATAAAGTTATGTTTTAATCCTTGGTCTAAAGAGACACCTGGAATGTTTTTCTTTTCACCTTGTTTAGTAAGGACATTGATTGTACCCTTACCAACAACATTGGCAACCTTGTCACCACTCAATTTGACTTCAATCTTAACAAAATTATCTAGGCTTGCAAACTGTTTCATATTTTTGGTCATGTGGTTACTACAGCCACTATCTAGCAACCAAAGGTCTTTGTTACTCTCTTGGGTAACATCATAAGTAATAAACATAGACTCGAAACTTGAAAGTACTTTCAAAGGTATTTGTAAAATTATCTTTGTTTTTATTTAGGTCTACAAGTCTTTTCCTACATTCATTATCATAATGCCCATACTTTTTACAATAATAGCATTGAGCTTTAGATTTGTCATATCGTCTATGGCCTCTACCACTCCCCCTTAAGCTCTGAGAGTTCTAATGTGGTATATCTCCTTGATCTGAGATTGAATTTCCATCTCTTTGTGGTTTGACTCTGTTATATCTTCCCCTTCCTATGTTTTCCCTTCCTTCGACTCTATTGATATATCTTTGTGATTTGAAGGCATTCTCCAAGGAATCATCATGTGTACTCATCCTTGTCTCATGAGATGAAAGGATCCCATCAGCTCATCTATGGAAAGTTGTGCTAGATCTTTGATTCTTCCATGGAAACAACTACAACATCAATTTTGACTCGAAGGCTCCTTAAAACCTTCTCAACAATTTTCTACTCTGTTATATCTTCACCATGTGTTCTTAATTAGTTTACTTCATTCATCATCTGAGTCATAAACTAGTCAACAAAGTCAACATCCTTCATCTTTAGATTCTCAAAATTTCTAAAGTGTCCCATAGTTGCTTAAAGGCAATCTATAAAGTGTCCCATGGTTGCTTAGCATAATCTACTACTACAACTTTTTGAAAAATTGAGTCTTCTAATCATTGTTGAAGAAGTCATAGTGCCTTTGAATCTTTCTTTTTATTTTCAATTAACTAAGTTCTTTGAGCATTTTTCATAACCTACATGGCTACTTAATGTTATGTGAAACCATTTACAACTCCATCCCAACAATCCTAAGAATGAAGAATGTTTTTCATCTTGATTAACCAAACCTCATAATTTTTACCTATAAAAATTATTCCCTAAGATTGTCCTATACTTTTGCTAAAAGCCAAATTTTTATTTTTTTTACTTTTTAGATTTTTTTAGATAATTATCTAGATAAACAAATAAATTAAGACCAAATTCAATTTAAATTTATCAATAACATATGATTTGCTTCAAATTAGTTCCATGGGCTTACCTATCTCTAATTCTTCTCTCCATCCTACCCAGATCCCTATTCTTGAAACAACTATTCCTACAATTAACGCAAATTTTTCACTCACAAAAATACCACTTAAAATTTTCTTCCATAAATACCCTTTAGTTACCCTTTAGTCTGAACACATAAGAGAACCGAAATATTCATCAAAATTCATTCTGTAAAATAGGTATCTGAGACCGTGGCAACTTATTTAGTCACCTCAATTCCATCAATTGTCCATTTCACCACAAAATATCCACGAAAAACAGCTCATCTCCAATACTCTTGGTAGGTCCTTTAGACAACGGCTAGGGTTTGCAAAGATAACCGCTGTGGTTCTTTCAGTGATAAGGAAAATAGAAAAATGCAAAGTTGCAGAATTTCAGTGATACGGAAAATCGGAAATTAGATTTTTTTCATAAGAGGTGGTGCATAGAGAAAAGAAAAGTGGGAAAATTCTTCGATATATGATGGATTTCCCCTTAAAAAAAAAAAGGAGAGTGTGGAAACTTTTTTAAAAATTTAGCAGTCTTTTACAGTAAATCTATCTTATCCATTATGACTGAGAAATATAACTTTTGTTGTACGAGGAAGTTTATCCAAATTTATAGTAAACTTGAAGTTGAGAACCACAATAATATATATTAAGAAAATAAATAAAAAAATTAGATTATAATGTATCAAGATAATGATAAAATTGAAGGTCAATCTAGGACAAAGTTGTTCTTATCCAAATTACTAATTTAATTTGTACTAATAATTATATGAATATATTTAACACAATATTGAAAGTTTAACATCCATAAAGATTTGATTAGAAAATGAGAAACAAAATTGAAAATACATATATAAAGTGTTAACATCTTTTAAAAATTAAATTGTACATATATAAACTTCAAACATCTTTGTAAATTTGAAACCTTATTTTTGTTATCATTGGAAAAAAACTAAATAGTGTTACTCTTATAATTTGGAAATACAATAAAAATCAATGATATGGTTGGTTGATAGCAACAACAAACTGGAACAAATGTTTGTCATGGATAGGGTATTGATTTATTTTACATTCAGGTTTAGTGGGCTTGAAGAAAAACACACATGCATTAAAAAAAATTCATATCCACAACTATAAAGTGAGTAGTATTAAATTTTTAAATAAATATAAATTTAATAGTTTAGTTTTTCTTTATAGTGATATTTCAAATAAATATAATGAAAATATTTGTAATAAATTATGTATTTGTAATAATGAAATAAAAATATTTACATTTTAATTTAAAGTTTTTTATTTAGGAAATTAGTTTCCAAGTTCCCATTTTTTTGATGTTGAAGTTCTCAAATTCTCAAAACTAGTTTCAAAGATGTTGAAAATAGTGGAAGTGGTTCCGTGCAACTATGAGTATAACTTTTAAGTTATAAAAGATTAAAATTAACATCATAAAAAAAATTTCATTTAATTATATAAAAAAATATTATTAATTTAAATTTTTTGGAGTAAAATATTAATATCATAAATCATTTATATTATTATTTTTTAATATCATATTTTTTTAATAAAATTATATTTTTATTTTTAATTTTATTTTTTTTTAAATATTCAAAATTCACACTAACACCTGTTCTAAAATCTCATCTTCTATTTAAAAACAGTTTAAGAGATTTTTATAGGTCAACTTTAACAATAATATAACTTTTGATAACGTTTTGCTATCACAATAAGAGACATGTTTTGATTCAAATAAAATGACATTTTTTTATCTATGGATCAAAGATTTGTTGTTTTAGATATGATATTTTTTTGTTCAAATTGATTTAATATTCTAAGTTGAATTGAGTGATTGATTTTAATAAGTTATAATTTTATGTATATAGAAAATTAAAATTTGAATATTTTAAATGTTAGGAATATGTGGTTTTAAATTAATTTAATCTTTTAAATGCGTTAGTAAAAATTTAAAAATAATAAAATAAGTTATAATTTTATATGTATATGGAAATTCAAAATTTGTATATTTTAAATATTAGGAATATATGCTTTCAAATTAATTTAGTCTTTTAAAATTCTATTGTGTTGGTAAAAAATAATACTATTTGGGATTTTAACCATTTTGGATACTAAGTTTTAAAGATTTTACTTTTATACTAAGTTTTAAAGATTTTACTTTTATTCATTTGTACTTAGTTGAAATTTATATTTAATTTTAAAAATTATATATTTTAAAATGCTAAAATATGTTTTTTTTAATAAATTTAGTCTTATTAAATTTAGCTTTTTTAATAAAAAATAATACTAGTTAAAATTTTATCAATTTTTTATTCTATATTAATACCTAACTTATACTTAGTTGAAATTTATATTTAATTTTAAAAATTATATATTTTAAAATGCTAAAATATGTTTTTTTTAATAAATTTAGTCTTATTAAATTTAGCTTTTTTAATAAAAATAGCTTTTTTAATAAAAAATAATACTAGTTAAAATTTTATCAATTTTTTATTCTATATTAATACCTAACTTACATTGATAGAAAATTTTTATTTTCAATTAAATATATTACATATCATGTATCTTTGGAAATCTACTCAAACTTATTGTCTAGGAGTGTGTCCTATTTATATTTAAATTGAAGGTTCTTATAAAATATTACAACTTTATTAGAGTAATTTCTATTTCATTTTTGATCAAGTTTTAGTTTTAATTTAGAAGTTAAATGTCCACGAACTATAACTTTTTGTCCCATCTAATGTTATTAATCCATAAAGAAAAGAAATTTCTTTTAACATAGATAAGATATCATCACAATTCACTTATATAGCTCTAAAGAACATAAGAATACAAAGAAAAGAAATTTCTTTTAACATAGATAAGAGATCATCACAATTCACTTATATAGCTCTAGAGTCTAAAGAGCATAAGAATACAATTTAGATTTAAGTATAACTCAAATAATATTTAAATCATACTTGTTTAGAAATATGATTCATCATAAGTTCAAAGGTGGAAATTTTATTATAGGTTTGAAAACATTATAACTTAGCTAACATTTCGTTATGGGATAAGAAAGAACTCATCTTTGACATTCTTGTCACTCTTATCATTTTATATGGATGTGAAGTTTGGGAATGGAATATCTCTAGAGAACCATGGAGAAAGATAGAGAAGATCCAAAAAAAATTATAACTTATAGGGATGGCTTAAAAATGCCCAAGTCTTGGCTAAATTATTGGGAAATAAGAGAAGAGGTCATTTTCCTAATAACAAAAATATCATAAATATTTTTACATCTAAATTTGAGGAGAAATTTGGTGCCATAAAGATTTAGAAGATAAAACAAAATTAAGATACTATAAGGAGGTAAAGAAGAAAATAAACATTGAAAAAATAAGAAAAAATTTTGTTCCATAGTGAAACAATTCCCAAAGAATAGTGGGTCAAAAGAATCTACCATCTTTGCCATTGAAGATGAAGAGTATTTTCTTTTGGATTATCTTGTGTATACCCATATTAGATCATAATTTCTAAATATTTGTTATAATACTCACTTTCTTAACTTGTTAACTCATCAAGACTATGATGATCTTGAAACACTTCTCTTAATGTTTATCAAAATTATGAAAAATTCAAATAAATCTTTACACTTTTAAAATTTGATAAATGGTCACTTATAGTTAACCACCATCATTAATTTAGTAGGCATGTTTTTAAAAATTCAAAGATAGAAAAAAACAAAAAAAGTTCTTATATTTTTCTTAAAATGAAAATTTTTAATATAGATTTATTAAATACATTGTCAAAATGTTACATTGACTAGTACAAATAAGGTATTTTTTGTTTTTCTTGGGAGAGTTACAATGAAAAACAAAGGGAAGATATAACCTAATAATTTTGGACGCACAACACATGAAGGTATTTTTGTTTTTTTTGAGAGTTACATTGAAAAACAAAGGGGAGATATAGCTAAATAATTAGAAAAACAAAGGGAAGATATAATCTAATAATTTTGGACGCACAACACATGAAGGTATTTTTTTTATTTTGGGAGAATTACATTGAAAAACAAAGGGGAGATATAGCTAAATAATTATGGACGCACAATGGGAACAATTGGAACTGTTTTACGGGGAAATTTTTGTTTTAATTTTGGGTATACACGAATTTATGATACTAACACTAATTTAATGTAATTTATTGGGAGTTGGTCGTTTTGTAATTAGCATAATCATTGATGCATTAAAAAATACAAGGAAGTTATGAAGAGTAAATCACATTCATTGATTTGGGAGGACGAGTAAGAATATACTAGCATTTTTAATTGTTAGCCATCAAATTAGAATTTTAGATTAAAAGGTGATTAATTGTGCCCATCTCCAATAGATATACGCCTTTAGACTTAACTATATTTATGATCAAAACAATTTGTGTTACAAAAATGCACCATAGATGATTAAGTTTCATAGATGATTAAGTTTACTTTGACAGTTCAGGCTGCAATGAAGAGTTGTCGGGATGCTGAAAAATTAGCAATCAAAGTAAACCCCAGCAATCAAAGTAAACAACAACACCCCTTTGGTTAGTCATGAATAAACTCAAAATTAAGGTGATAGAGGATACAAGTTAAAGTCTTGAGAAATGGAATACTGCTGATTACCCAACACTCCCATGACTTATGAAACAAAAATCAGATGATGCACCAGTCCAATCCAAGAGAATATGAATTTCTCAATTATGAGAATCATGGTAAACGGAAGATAAAAGGCTTTTGGAGTTCAGCTTAGAAGTGTATCAGAGGAAATATAATGACCTCATCACTTCATAATCAAATGACCTATCCCTGGAAGTTTTGTTACAGAGATTTTGATCAAATGACCAATCTCTTGGAAGTATCGTTACATAGATTTTGTAGTACAAAGAAAAAGAAGATCCAATTTCTGGGAATAGATTTTGTAGCAGTTATTAAAAAGGTATTGTCTAATTGTTTGATCATTTTATTTTTTTAAGCATAAATCCTGTGTCATAAATCTTCACTAAACCATAATCTCAAACTAGAATTAATCACTCAAATCTGTTGATACAGGAATTTCAAACCGAATTTTGGATAAATATGTTAAAAAAACAAAAACATTGAAAATTTATACTTACTTAAAAAAAAATTATATTAATATTTTTGTGTTACATATAACTCTCTCAAATCAAGATGA